>APFE030685082.1:2067-12288 GCA_000404065.3 Pinus taeda | reverse complement strand
CCACAAGCCATATGCCTGTTCATACAAGAATACTTCTCTTCATATCTCTCCATGTGGAGTCTCTAGCCTCTATATAGACCTCATACATACAATACCATGTATCATTACCATGGTTTCCTCATACCATCAACTAATACCATGGGCCCCTTACATTATTATTAACTACTTATGGTCCCCTACATGACATGGGTTAACAACCTTATTTATTACTATGGCACATCCCATTATTACATTATTACCTTGGGTACCTCCCTTGGTACCCCATATTATCCCCCCTAGGTATATAACCGTTAGTTCTTACTTTGGTCAGTTTTGATAATTAAATGTGCATATCTCTTGCAAGACATCTCATCTCACCATACACCCATAGAACAGCCAACACCACCCCCACTCTCATAGATCTCCCAACTCATTCACAACAATTCGCCAACTTGCCCTAATTTCTGTGTTTTTTTCCCATAAAGTTGCTTTCTTGCCATTTAAACAAATCAACCATCACGTTCATTCTTGATCTTCCTTGACAAGTTATAGACACCTCAACACCTTCATCTAACCTTCAGTTTCCCTTTCCTATCATTTTTCCAACTTCAAAATTCCAAAAATAGCTCTTGGCCTCCTCCTATAGATCCTCCTGTAGATCCCCTGCAGCCTCCTATAGAATTTTCTGTGAGTGATTTTTCAAAGTCTGATCACTATGGAAGTCTCTAGAAGGGTACTAGGGGCTACTTAGGACCTCTCCACACCTTCCTCCACCTCTACAACAACCAACTCCATCTTCTTTTACCACCAAACCTCTGCACAATCACAACCAAATAAATCACAAGCATAATAATTTCACATAAAAACATTGAAAAGCACATAAAGATGTTTTCTTCTCATTTCTTTTCAAAAGTAGCTTGAATAAATTCAATTTAACTTTTTAGTAGTCAATGGCATTCATTTCTTTAGTTTTCATCTCTTTTCTTGCAAAAGTAGGGTTAATAGGTAAATTAGGGTTTGCTAGGGTTTGCGTTACATTTCAGTTCTTCTTCTACTTTTGCAAATGGATTAGCCCCTGTAGAGTTAGTTTTCTTTCATCACAGTCAAAGCTTCTTCTGAGAACTCATAGAAGTTGGCTTAAGCTCCTAGCAAACTTGTGCCAGTTAATTGAGTGACAGCCTGCAATAAGAGCTAGTACTTGTGCATACAGCACCGTCGCTTCTAAGTTTGTTACGAACTATCGGGTTGATAAAATTAAAGTAGGAAGCCCCAGGAGTTGCAGCATTATTGTTGCAATACTGGTGCTCACCACTTTTTGGTGTCATTGCCAGGGAAGCATCAAAGTATTTTGTGATTACTGCTTTTATTCTATTTTCTACTGCAACATTCTGCCAAGTAGTTTATTTCAGCGAAAGTAGAGTAGTTGTTCCATTTCAATTCTACAATTTCCACTTAAGCAAAATAGATTAGTCATTTCCTACTTTCATTTCAATTCTACAAAAGTAGATTAGGCTTTTCTTGCTTTCAATTCAATTCTGCAATTTCATTTCAGCAAGCTTAGATTAAGAATTTCCTTCTTTCATTTCAATTCTGCAATTTCATTTCAGCAAGCGTAGATTAGTCATTTCCTGCTTTCATTTCAATTTTGCAAAATTAGATTAGGCATTTCTTGCTTTCATTTCAGTTCTGCAATTTCCATTCCAGCAAAGTAGATTAGCCATCTCCCGCTTTCATTTCAATTCTGGAATTTCCATTTCAGCAAGATTCATTTCAGTTAGTTAAGTCACCCTTCTCTCTTCTTTGGTGGCAGTGATCTAGAAGAACCTATAGGTGAACCTCCAGAGATATACAAAGATCCTATAACAGAAGAAGAGCAAGAAACCATTCCTCCTAAGACCATGGATGAAAACAGAAACTTTAGAGGAAATGGGGAAAGAATAGAGGGTGACTTTCCTATCCGGGAGACCAATGGGGACACTAAAATGAAAAACATAAGTCCTTCAGCCTTACCTCACTTCCATGGATTGACCATCGAAGATCCCGATACCTTCTTGTTTGAATTTGTTATTCTCTGTCGAACCTATGACTATGTAGAAGATGAGCAGAAGTTGAAACTATTTCCTTCTATCCTTAAGGATGCAACATTGCGTTGATTCATGGGGTTACCTAGAAACAGCATCACAACTTGGGCTCAGATGTAGCAAGCCTTTAACAAAAAATATCAAGACTACTGTAGATCAAAGGACAACAAGGAAGAAATCTCCCGAATGACCATGAGAAGTGATGAGTCCTTAGAATACTATGAAGAGAGGTTTCAACTCTGTTATAAAAGGGTCAGGTGCACACTTGACCCCAAATCTCTGAAGTTGATCCTACTCAGAGGAGTCCCTGAAGACCTTTTAGATACCCTCCATTTATTGGTTGGGGGATACATCTAACAACTACCTTATGATGACATAAAGACTATGTTTAGAAACCATTATAGGTTAGCCAGAAAGAAAGGTAGGGGAAGTCAACCTTTAGCTAGTACATCCTCATCTAATTCATCCCTTAGAAGTGAATTTGAGAATTGGCTGGAAGATTTCAAAAGCGAGACAAGGCAGACTCTTGCCATGCAAATGGATACCTTGCATATCAAAATAAAACAATAGGAAGCCGAGAGGGCTTTGGCCATCTTTTTTCCTAGGTGCACTAGAAGGCACCCTCAGAATGAATGTCCATTGAACTCTATAGAAGTGTGTTCAGTTTGTGAAGAAGACCATCCTACAAATTAGTGCCCTTCCTTGCCCATAATTAAAGTTGCATATCAAGGGGCCGCAGGAGCCACTGAACCACTCTATTTCATGAACCAAAGGAGGCCACATGGGCCCAGACCTTACCAGCAGGGAATGCAAGGGACATCCCAGACCTATTACAACCCCAATCAAGCCACTTCCATGCCTTCTTGGGGTCCCCCTATTCATCCTTCTTGGTCTGCACCCCCTCCTTGGTCATATCCATCTCAATACCATGCTAAACCAACTGCTCATTTGTTTCACTCTTATGCTCAACCACAGCCTCAATGGAATGCACCACATCAGGGGTTGAGGCCCAATTACATCTCTCCTCCTGCTCTTTTGCCTCCACCACGTGTTCAACCACAACCATTGCCTCATGCTCCACCAAGGCAACCTCAAATACTTTCTTAACCAAAATTGAACCCCAATATCAGATAGGCCTAGTAGGTATATAGTGGAGAAACATCATGCTCGACCTATGCTATGGAGATTTAGGAGATTAACCTACGATCTGGGAAGGTTCTCCTAGATAACCAATCCCCGCCAAGGAGGATGAGGAAAAATAGGAAAGTGAACCAAAGGCCATTCCACCCTTTCCTGAGAGATTAATTGGAACCACACAACCGACCCTAGAAGAAACTGAACTTTTGGGAGAATTAAAACAGTTATGTGTAAAGATACCACTTCTCCAAGCCATAAAGGATGTGCCTATATATAACAAAATGATCAAGGAGAAGTGCTTCAAGCACCTAGGCAGGCACTGGAGAGATGCTCCAGCCATCAATGCCATAGGACAACTATCCGACTTGATGTTGAGGTAGGTGATTTGTCTGAAATATCTAGACCCTGGAAGTCCTGTAGCCAATGTCCACATCAATGGCACCGTAATTCCCCATACCCTGATTGATCTAGGTGCTGCCATTAATGTGATGACCAAGGACACTATGCTCAAGCTCAACCTTCATGGCTCCCTGAGAAAGACCACAATCGTACTGCAGTTAGCAGACCGCTCCACCATGACCCCTGAGGGGATTGTGGAAGATGTAATGGTCTCCATCGATTCTTGGGAGTACCCTACTGATTTCCTAGTTCTCCAGCCAAAGGCAAAGCTCACTAGGTAACCTCTCATCCTAGGAAGACCTTGGTTGGCTACTGCAGATACCTAGATCAGTTGTCGAGCTGGGAACATGACAATCAAGAATTGGCATATGTCTAATCAGGTAGTCCTATATCCTCCTATCCAACCTTTGTTAAAACATGATTTACCTCTCTGTTTCGAGGAGGAAGATGAGGATGAAGTCTATTCTGCACCATTGTGTACAGTAGAAGCTACCATGGGGGGGCCACAAACCGAGGATGGTCTTATTGAAAACTTGATTCAAAATCCACCCCCTAGTGTGTTGCCATTAGAAGAGTTGGTGGAAGAAACCAAAGCCAATCCCATAGTTGATCTCTGTGTGGCTGATCCGACCTCTATCTGAGTTAAGAATGTGGAATTTAGCCCATAAAGAACCTTGAAGATCAACTCATCCCTATCCGCCTCTCAGGAGAAAGAATTGTGTAGCTTATTGAAAAGCCACTTAGATGCTTTTGCTTGGAGCTATAAGGAGATGAAGGGAGTCCACCCTTTAGTCTGTACTCATCACATTTACATTAAAGAAGATTTTAAACCAGTCAGGCAACCTCAAAGGAGGATGAATCTATCCCTTAAGGACATTTTCAAAGAATAACTGCATAAGTTGTTGGATGCAGGATCCATCTACCCTATCTCTAAAAGTGAATGGGTCTCTCCTTTGGTACTAGTGCCAAAGAAAAATGGGAAGTGGAGAATCTATGTTGATTATTAGAACTAAACAAGGCCACCATGAATGACCATTTCCCTTTTCCTTTCATAGACTAAGTGATAGATGGCCTGGTGGGGAAGAAGCTCTTCTCCTTCCTAGATGGGTTTAGCGGGTACAACCAGATCCAAATCAGCCTGGAAGACCAAGATAAGACCACTTTCACTTGTCCTTGGGTACCTTTGCATACTGAGTCCTTCCTTTTGGGTTGTGCAATGCTCCTGCCACTTTCTAGAGAGCAGTACTGAGTATATTTGCTGAACTGGTTCATGATTCAGTGGAAATCTATATGGATGACTTTACCCCTTATGGTTCTAAATTCCAAGAAGCTTTGACTAACCTAGGAAAAGTTTTAGCCAAGTGCATTGAAATGAACCTGTCCCTCGGTCTTGAAAAATATGAATTCCTGATGACTAAAGGGACTGTGCTAGGTCATACAATTTCTCAGTAAGGATTACAGGTGGATCCCAACAAAATTGCCATCATCCAAGGGTCCCACCTCCTCAAAAGGTAAGAGATGTTCAGAGTTTCCTAGGCTTAGCAAGGTATTATAGAAGATTCATTAAGGATTTCAGTAAGCTAACCTCTCCATTGTTTGGTCTTTTGGGGAAAGATGCTAAGTTCATATGGATTGACAACTGTGAAGAGGCTATGGATACCTTGAAAAGTAAATTGGTGACTGCCCCAATTTTGAGAGGTCGAAACTCAGCCCCACCTTTCCACATTCATATAGATTCCTCGAACAAAGTGATAGGAGAAGCCTTAGGGCATGTTGATGAGAAGCTACCTTATGCCATATATTTTGTAAGTAAAAACTTGTCCAAGGCAGAATTAAACTACATTGTAACCGAAAAAGAGCTCCTCGCTATAGTCCATTCCCTAAATAAGTTCAAACACTACATCACTGGCTATCAAACATTCATACACACTGATCATGCTGCAATTAGGTATTTAATGAACAAACCAGATGTAAATTCTTGTATTATTATATGGTTACTTTTATTGTAGCAATTTGAGCTAACCATTGTTGATAAGCCAGGTAAGGAAAATGTTGTTGCTGATTTTCTGTCTAGAATAGATCTGCTTGTAGGTGAGGAATGAATGGTGGATGATCAAATGCCATATGAACACCTATTTGCTATCTCAGTACTCTCTCCATGGTTTACTGATATAGCAAATTACTTGGTTTCAGCACAGTTTCCGCCACACCTTTCCTCAAAAGAGAAGAGCAATATCGTGAGGAAAAGTGCTCCATTCACCTAGATTGGGTGCAATCTCTTCAAACTTGACCCAGATCATATTTTGAGGCAATGTGTTAGAGAGGAGGAAGTTTTTGACATTCTCCTAACCTGTCATGATAGGCCCTGTGGGGGCCATTTTGCAACAAAGAGGACCGCCTTCAAAATTCTACAAATAGGTTACTATTGGCCCACTCTTCTTCAAGATGTCAGAAGATATATCAACCAATGTGACCAATGTCAAAGGATGGGGAAACCTACTCCAAAGGATGAGATGCCCCTGCAACCTCAAGTGACTTTCAAGCCATTTGAGAAGTGGGACATGGAATTTGTGGGTCCTATCAACCCTCCTTCAAAACAGAAATCTTACATCATTGTGTGCACTAATTATCTAACAAAATCGGCAGAAACAAAGGCGATCAAGGAAGCAACAAAAGAAAATGTAGCTGAGTTTTTAAGGGAGAATATATTCTACAAGTTTGTATATCCAAGAGAATTACTCACAGATCAAGGGAGTTAGTTTACATCCAATCTGATTGAAGACCTTCTCACACACCATAAAATTAAGCATAGAAATTCCACCCCTTATCATCCACAAGTGAATGGACAGGTGGAAGTCACTAATAGAGCTTTGGATGGAATTTTGACCAAGGTAGTGAGCAGCAATAGAAAGGATTGGGCAAATTGATTGGTTGAGGCTACCTGGGCCTATAACACCACTTGAAAAACGACCACAAGGTTCACACCCTACGAGCTAGTCTATGGGAAGAAGGCTTTGTTGTCAATGGAATTTGAATATAACACCTTAAGGATGGAAACTCAGCTGGACCTAGATCTCAGCCATGCACAAAAGGAAAGGTTACTTCCGCTAAATGGATTGGATGAATAGAGATTGCAGGCCCTTCTCCATTCAGGGGTAGTCCAACTTGAAAGGAAAATATGGCATGAAAGACACCTCAAAGAAAAAAAATTCTAGGAAGGAGATTGGGCATTATTGTATGATTCAATATATAAAGCTTTCGAGGGCAAACTGAGGACAAGATGGCTGGGACCGTACACATTAAAAAAATGGAATGACAATGGTTTAGTTCTGATTCGAACCATCGATGAAGAAGCCATCCCCATGCTCATCAATGGGCATAGGTTGAAGATATATAGGAAGCTCTTCTCTATGTAGGAATTCATTGAAAATATGAGTAAAATAGTGTTGGTAGTGGAGCAGGTCTCTGCCTCCACTCCACCCACAGACTAAACACAAAAAAAAAAGGAGAAAAAATAGAAAAAGAGAATAAAAGATCCCTGTGTGAAAACATCTTGGAGGCGCCCAGGGCAAGCAGTGAGGGTGAAAACCTCCTGGAGGTGCCCCAACAGTCTCAAAAAAAAAAAATGGAGAGAAAAAATGAAAAAAGAAAAATGAAAAAACAAAGAAAAAACATAAAAACTAACTTCTTATGAATGCATTTCAAATTGTAGGAGGGCCATAGAATGAGAAAAGGACATGGTGAGGCTGAATACACCCTTGATAGCTCATTCCTCCATCGCTACTGTCTTTTCCCAGGGCCTGGTTTCACTTGCTCTGGAAATTTTGCATCCTACAGGAAGCTCTATGCATTCTACAGGAGGCTCCTGTAGAAACCACAGAGGGCTCGAA
Source organism: Pinus taeda (assembly GCA_000404065.3). Lineage (NCBI taxonomy): Eukaryota > Viridiplantae > Streptophyta > Pinopsida > Pinales > Pinaceae > Pinus > Pinus taeda. The sequence continues at coordinate 4,802 of APFE030685082.1, read as the reverse complement.
ATCAAGTTCATAAAAGAATCAGAGGGCTAGAAATTTGTCCAGAAGACTTGTGGACCTCCCTGCCACCATTCATCCTCCTAACTCTCCATTCCATCCCTGCACCACTGAATTTCCACTCGCTTCTTTCTTCCCTACATAAGAAAACACAAAAATTTTATTTCTTTTGTTAAAAAAAAATGAAGAATAAACAACAGCATTCTTAACTTGTTTCTTACCTGGTGCATACCAGCTGCTTTTCCTTTTCTTCAAAACCTTCCTCAACTATCCTTTCAATCCCGGCTCAAACCTCAGCCAAAAATTTTAGAGGAGAAGCAGTTACAGGAAAACCTGCAGGATTCCTATAACAGCTGATCCCTTTAAAAAAACAAGCTCCAGAGGCAAGGTCAGTGTAGCCATAGGTGTATACAACATGCAAGGAGCCATTCCTGATCAAAGATCACCAGCATGAGGTAGCTAAGCCATGAGTGCCAACAACAGCAGCAATCCAAGGACAAAGTGCCAAAGTATGAACATGCAAAGCATCGTAGCGACTAACAGGTAAGTGGCTAAACCCATTCCTCTATTGCATGAATATGATTTAGAAACTGCATGAAACATTGAGATGGTCACGATTAAACAAAATCGGTGGCCAACTAACTGGCCACCCTCGTTCAGTTCAAACAAGCCTCGTCCAATTCAAACAACGTTCAGTGGATGCAATCAGCACGTGTGTTTAGTCAACTGGGGAAGAAAAACTCAAATAGGTAGTGGTGGTAACGTATAACGGGAATGATGGAATTGATTGTGGGTATGCGGCATGATGTATCATAATGGCACTAAAGTAGGGACCAACTGTCTGGATGGAGATAACGTACCCTTCCTGCCACCTCACCTCGTCACCGTAGAACACATCATAAGCTTAAGTATGTTGCAGTCAAAGCCTCCACCACCTCTGTTTTCATTTGCATTGACGAGTTCTCGGCTGCAACAACTCAATTACTACCTTCAAAACCTTGAAACAGTCGCTCTCTGCTAGTTTCGAAACCCTTCCACTTATCGACTCTACAGGAGCATTATTGCACTCTACATGAGCCTTTCTACAGGAAGGGCAGTGAGCAGCTCTGTAGAGGGAAAATTTGGGATTTTGTGCCAAATTTGAGCTCAAAAGAAGGTAGGCTCAGACATACCACTCCGCATGTGAATTATCTACAAAAGGTGGTGGATTTGAAATGAAGTACTAAATTGAAAAAGAAAGGGAAAGTAAGAATAGAAGTATGCTTGTGTTTTTCTTTGAAATATATACAGTCTCTCCATTTTACTCTCTGCACTAAAAGTCTGTCTCTTTCTCCTCCGTGGTATTCTCCTATATGAAGAAGTGATGCAACCATAGGAAATTAAGCCTGTAAAACAATGAATTTGCATTGGGTTGTCTGCTTACTGTGTGAAAGAAAAACATTGTTTTGCTCTCTGAGTTTTTCTAAAAGAAAAAGATATTGATTTCCTCAAATAGCCCGAAAAGTAAATTAAGGTTGCAAACAGAGTTTGAAAGGCAAGAAAATTACATTTTTTGTTAAAAAGAGGAAACAAAAAAAACTCTCTCTGGTTCCAAAAAAAAAACCTCAGCTCTTCCTCTGATTTCGGGTTTGAAATTTGTTGCCTTCCTCCATACCTAAGAATTTTTAGCAGTGACTGAACATCATCACAGGGGGTTTTATGAGAAAGGATCCTCTGAATTCCACCAAATTGCATGAACACCCAGAAGTGGTAGCCCTCTTTACCAGGGAAAATTGGATGCCTTTCTTTGAGAAATTTCATGGGTATAATGAGGAAATTACAGATGAATTTTTATTGTCTTTAAGACCCCCTTCAAAAACCCATGCTACAGACAGTTTCAGGGGTCTAACCATAGAACTTACACTAGAATTCATCAGTGGAATTACAAGTCTTCCACTTGGGCTCCCCTGGAGCAAAGAAGAAAAACCACTAGGACAGGTTGCTAAAAAGACCTTTTTCCAGCTTAATGAACATCCGGTGGAGGATAAGAATGGGATCAGAAGGACAAATATACCTTATCCATGGGGTGAGGTTAGCTACCAAATCATGAAATATATCTCATGTGAAGGAAGATACAATATAGTCTATGGTTATCATTTCCGATTGTTACATGAACTAAGATATGGAATGGACCTACCTGCATCTAGGAAACTCATTCTTCCATATTTTCACCTCCAATCCTTGATAGTGTTAGGGTCCCACCCTAACCCCCTTATTCATGTCATGGGATCACGTCATAGTCAAGAGTCAATAAAGACCATATTAATATTTGTAAGCGGTTAACCCGCAATTAATGAAGGGACCACAGTTAGTTGCAAATGGGCGGTAGTATTAAATAAAGGGTAAATGGGCGGTAGTATTAGATAGATGGTATTAATAAAACCCACGGTATTGGCCCATGGTATTGCATGTATGAGTCATATATAAAGGATAGAGACTCCCTGCGAGGAGTATCGTGTCTTGTTTTGTAATCGAGCTCTGCTCTATTGGAGGTTGCCCCCTCGAAGAGGCCTGTGAAAATTTCTCTCTGAGTAATAAAATCATTGCTATTCTGTGTTCTGGGTATATTTTCTTCGCATATTCTGTGTTCTGGGTATTTTTTCTCGCATATTCTCTGTTCGGTATTACTTGCAGGTTAAGAAGCATAATAAGTGGTATCAGAGCACTTTCCAGGGCTCGGTGGGATCTCCAAATTTTAGCAA
>APFE030685081.1:293346-321497 GCA_000404065.3 Pinus taeda | reverse complement strand
TCAAGCTTTCAGAAGTTCAAAGTATTTCAAATGGATGTGAAATCAGCCTTTCTGAATGGAGACTTAGAAGAAGAAGTATACATTGAGTAGCCAGATGGTTTCATTCTTGGGAATGATCCAAATCTTGTATGCAGAGTGAAAAAAGCTCTATATGGCCTTAAACAGACTCCAAGCGCTTGGTACTACTGGTTGGACAAATATCTTCATCAACAAGGTTTTTCAAAGCGATCAGCAGATAGCAATCTTTATATAAAAATTGAAAATGAAAAATTGATAATACTTGTTGTGTATGTAGATGATATTATCTTTGGCAGTAATGAAGAAGCTAGGAGTCAAAGCTTTGCCTTGGTGATGCAGAAAGAATTTGAAATGTCTTTGCTTGGAGAACTAACATATTTTCTTGGTTTGCAAATCCAACAAAATGGAGACGATATCTTTTTGTCTCAAACTAAGCATCTCAAGCAGATCTTGAAGAAATATGGCATGGAAGATGCAAAACCAGTATGTACCCCCATGGTTACAGGATGCAACCTCAGTGCAAATGATGAATCAGTAGCAGTGCATCAGCCATCCTATAGATCTATGATTGGAAGTCTACCTTATTTAACAGGTACCCGACCAGACATCATGCATGTAGTGGGAATAGTTGGAAGATTTCAGGCAAATCCAAAGGAAACTCATCTTCAGGCAGTGAAGAGAATTTTCAAGTATTCTTCAAGGAACTCAAACTATGGCTTATCGGTATCCGAGAAATACAGATCTCCTTTCATGCTTATACAGATGTAGATTGGGTTGGAAGCGTCGGATGGACAAGAAAAAAGCACAAGTGGTGGATTGCATTCTTTATGGGTTCCAAATTAGTATCTGGTTCAGTAAAGAAATAGGTTCGTTGTTTTCACAGCTGAAGCGGAATATGTGCTGCGCTCTTTGCTAACACTCAACTTTTTTGGATGATGCAGACCTTGCAGGATTTTCAAATCACTTGTACACCACCTATCTCCATCTTATGTGATAATACAAGTGGAATCAACATTTCGAAGAACCCAGTCATGCCTTCAAAAACCAAGCACATACCGATCAAGTATCACTTTCTTCGGGAACAAGAGCTTGAAAAAAAGGTCAAGTTGGAGTATGTTCCTTCTAAGGAACATGTTGCTGATATATTCACCAAACCATTGCCTAGGGAGACCTTTGAATACCTCATGCAAAAGCTGGGGGTAGTTGATGCATCATCTTATTGTTGAATCTCATCTGTTTCAGAGATTGCTGGTTGTATGCAAGTTTCATATGGGGTATATGCATACATTTGTTGGTTTATGGATTGGTCGAAGACCGAATGGCACAGGTTCAGGGGGAGCATATATAATGCATTGTTGGCATTATGGTAAATGATCTTGAAGAAGAATGTACAGAAGGAGAACATGGATGATAATCTGCATATTGCTACTAATATGTCTCTATCTCTTTCACGGTCATTTATGGTGTATGGTGGATTATGGTTCTTCTTGCAGAAATTTTTCTTGTGTAGATCTGGTCTATAGTCAGGGGGAGCATGATCAGCAAAGCAAATACTTAAGAATGTTCTCAAGGGGAGCATAACCCTTTTCCCTTGATGTCAAAGGGGGAGAATGACGTTGAGGATCTTAAGGTTGCCATCAAGTCCAAAGGGGGAGATTGTTGGCATTATGATTCTGGTTTGGCACTATGGTACACGTGTTGTACTTGATGGCAACTCACTCCAGTGGCAGATCTCTATTCAGGCTCTCAAAATCATAGAAAATAAGATACCCACAGGTGATCCTAAGAGGAGCTACAGACCCGCAGGTACGTCGACCAAGAAATGCGGACATACTCGTAGGTGCTTTGTTCAGAAGGTGTGGACGCCAGTTCACTCACTCCAATGCAGAAAAGTGCGCACACGTGGGAATTCTTATGTTTGGCCCTTGGTATTTATCCCGTCGTTCATGATCCTATGGTTTTGGTCCGTGGTATAAGATCTAAATTATTGAACCGTGGTTTGGATCCCTTGTATTGGTTTACTATGGTTTGGCCCCATGGTTTGAATAAGGGCTTGCCTATAAAAAGGAAAGGAAATATCTTGGCTAGATACTTGTGAAATTTGAATATCTTAAGATCTGAAATTTTATAATCAGATTAAAAAGCTAGATCTAAATGAAGGTGAAATCTGTAAAGTGCAAGGCGGATCTGTTGATAGGGCATGATCTCTTGGGCATGTGATCAGATCTGTGGATCTGAAAATCTGTGGTACATTGGAGGACTGTTAATTTGGCTCTATTTGGAGGTCTGCAGGTGATCCACAACTCAGGTGCAGAGGTATGTGGGGCAGCAGAAGGTGCAGTGCGGAGGTACGCAGTGCATCAGAAGGCACAGGTGTAGAGGTACGCAGCTCGACAGAAGGTTCAGTTGTGTGGGTACGCAAAGAAATAGAAGGATCAGTTGTGGAGGGGCGCTGTCGAGCGGACAGTGCAGGTGCGGATCTCGGCAGTGGTATGCAGTTCAGCAGAAGGGCTAAGTGCGGTGGTACGCAGATCACAAGACAGATCAGGTGCATGTCTGCGCAGTCTAGGCACAGAAGAACTGCAGATATCCGGAGGCTGCTATTGGTGAAGTTGCGAACCCATTTTGAAATATTTATTGCCTGCCTTTTATCTATTGCTGCAGAGCTCTGGGTTTAGATTTCTGGTATTACTTTTCTGTTTACAGCATTTTGAGAAGTTGGGTGATTCATTGGTTGATTGTATAAGGAGATTGGGTGATTCACATGTACTTGATGATTATTTGATCTTCTTGGATCCAGTCTGAAAATTAATGAAACATCGCCCTCAAAGAAGTAGAAGAGCTAAGGGAGTTGTAGCTCCCTTCCAAGAGAGACTGGAAAATGAGAGAGGGTTGTAGCTCTCTGTAGGTTGCAGCCTGCGTAGTGGTAAAGGACTACACCAGTACAAAATCATTGCAGAAGAAGTTTCTAATTAAAAGAAGATAGAGACATATTGCAATAGGTGGTTTTCACCCACATTGGGTTTCGACCTTATATCTGGTGTTCTTTGGTGTGATTATCTGTTTTTCTTATTCTTGCTCATTATTATAGGATCAATATCTGAAGAATAAATTAATTGAAAAGAATTTGTTAATAATGATTCACCCCCCCCTCTCAGTATTATTTCCAACAGATATGTTGCAACTATGTCTCTAAAATGTGCCACATGCATAATAATGATTATACATCAAACTGAGATTTTTATCTCATTGCCAAACAAAATAGTGGAAAGATTCCCAAAACGAGTGATCAAGAATATTGTGATATTCCTCTCCATCAAGAAATATAATAGTATATTTATCATGAGCTTTGATAAACTAGTGAATAAACAAAAAAGGAAATAAATTTATTGAATTAAGGCTTCTGTGATCCATATCAAGTTTTTTGAGAATTGTTTTCTGTGATAATCACATCAAAATTCATTTGTCGACATGTTTCAAACCAACAAGTGTGGTTCATCGCCAGGACAAGATGAAGAATCAAATCATGTAGCAAGTTAAATATCAGACCGATCTTTCAAACTGATAGAAAGAAACAACTACTTTTGACCAAAAAAAATGACTACATTTTCCTGGGCTTCAACTACAATTGACTGGACCCATTTTTTTTAATTAATCAATTACTTAATTAATTTGTTAGTTTATTAGATTTATCCATAAATGTCTTATGAAAGAACTTGTAATGATCAAGCCTTGTGTGCTTTGTAGTCTGCCAGGGCCCTTATCCATGTCAAGACTTTTTTTAGAAAGGTTGTCTGCTATGTGATTCCTTTCTCTTTGTATATGAGAACAAGTAAAATAAGAAAATTATATTTTCATGCTCTAAATATCTTGTAGCACTGACATAAGAATAAGATTTTGACACTAATGGTGATCATCGAAACATTAAGAAATAAGAAACAAAACTCCATAAACTTATAACTAGCCAGATCCCTTATCCTTGGAAAAGACTAATAGGGATTTGAGGGCTAGAAGCTCAGATAGATTGTTTGTACCAGTCTAAAAACCCATTTTGGCATGAAACACATGTTATCCTATGAGAAAAGAGGAACTCCCCAGTCTCCCTACTTCTCAATTTTCCCTACTAAAAGGCTACTGATAGCATTCTCCATTCTAATTTTACATGAATGAGGCTTAACTAAAAGTTGAGGAATGTGTGGGAGAAATTCCAGTATCTCAGTGACTGTCTTGTCTAGGAGTGTTTATTTGTCTTGAAAAATGACTTATTCTAGGCTAGCCAGATGACCCATGTAACAATAAGAGAAAAATATTTTATCTGTTCTGTGGTCAGTTTTTGATACAAAGTCTTCCAACATTCTTCCACGCTTAGGCCCTCTGGTATCTTATTGGGTGAAGAGAGGAATTACATCTTTCCCAAACTAACTTGGAGAAGGGGAAATGAATGAATAGGTGACTTATCGATTCTCCTAATTTTCATAAATAACACCACTTATGTCCTATTTTTGATCATTTCCATATCATGTCCCATGTTGGTGCCTTCCCTGTTAGTAAACACCACATAAAGATCCTAGACTTCATCACACATTTCAGATGCCATATGATTTTCCATCACCATACCTACTGAGTTGGCTAGCACCCTATATTGATATGGAGATATCTCATCTTTGGAGTATATTGATATGTAGGGAAAAGTTAGATATCAATTCATCCTCTATATGTGTCAATATTACATTTATTTCGTCCAAAGTTATCACATATCCTAACCATTCTAACTGATGTTGTCTATCTAGACCTAGTGCTCTTGCTGACCTCTAGCTTTGATGCCATAAGGTGGAGCTTTCAGAGTCTGATACTTGTGATAGTCTGGAACATCCTCTTTCCTTGAGACATTGTATGAACTATTCTAATAATCTCATTTTGTCCCAACTTCCTTCCCATGGATCTATGCCCTCTCAGATGCGACACCCATCCCCAACTCTCAAGACAACCCCACTGCTAATGGTGTGAAAAGAGTCGAGAAACACTCTACAAACTATTAATATATTCACCCTTAATTGGAGTGCGGATCTAGTCTTCCAAGGTGAAAGGAGCTACGTATTTGCCATTAACCACTTGAACCCACATATTGTCGCTAATGATTAATCTCCATCCACATTTTGCAACTACTGTGCCAACTGTTGGAAAATGTAATTCCGACTTGTCTTAGTTGTGACTTTCTATGTAAAGGGGTTTGTTCCTATTCTAGTGGAGTCGTTATATTTATACGTCCCTAGTTTTGTGTATGTTGAGATATTCTCTCAACCAACTGATTGTGTGTCCAAGATAGTTCCCATACCTTGAGAAAACACTTCTTTTATATATGTAATGTCATAATTGATGAATGGATTAGTTTACACTATCAAATTTTATCTTGGTATTAGAGCCCACCTAGGACTGGTCCTTGGACCCTATAGGACCAAGGGAAATAGAGAGCTTATTTTTTCTTCTTCTGTTTTTGTATTTTGGTTTCCCCATCCTTGAATCATTATAGTAGGAGCACTCGATCGTAAGAGGATCCTATCGAAGGTAGCAAACTAGAAGCGTTGCAAGAGGTCAATTGACAGAAAGGTGTGTTGCTGTTGTATTTCTGGAGTGACGACCCCATGTGGAGATGATCATTGGTATGTAGGTCCATATCATTGTAGGATTGATAGTGGAGGTCAATCCAACAATGTGTGCCATGTAGGGGATAGATTGCAGATCACTGGTTTGTGCTGAGTAGGTGGAGAATATTCCCTATGGGTCGAGGGAAGTAAAATAATATATATGTATTGTTTTAGTTTTTGTGTCCAAATTCCTTTTTGGCTTCTATGTGGATGGATAAATGAAACCATGTGGACAAGACTCATTGCTGGAATGTGTGAGGGGAGGAGTTGCAAAGCGTCGATGATGCATCCACTAGGCATATTTTAGCATCTAACCTACTTTGAGGCTAGGAGCTGAGGAAGAGCGACGACTATGGCCGACGTCTGTGAGAGAGTTGATGTGAGTGTACAAAGGCATTGTTGGAAGTTGTGTGGAGACTCTGCAGAACACATGTTGAGAGCCACAGTGTTTATTTATTTTCCTATGTGAATATTTGAAGGCTAAGACCAACATTCTTGAATTGAGCCTATGATGAACCCAATATGGGGTTGTTGTTTGCTGTTAGAGTCTGCAAATGGTTTTTGTGACCTTCATCAGCCGATGATGGCCATTTGAATGAGGCATGATGAGTGTTGCTTCTGAAGAATTTGATTTGTGTTGTAGATTGATGGGTCTATCGAGTTTCCGTTCTTAGTGGACTGGATTGGAGCTCATGTGCAAAAAAATGGAGATTGTTTTGAGTACATACTGGAGATCCAGGAGTGGATTACTTTGATATATAACTAGGATTGAAGTTAAATGCATGATGATATCCAAACCTGTGCAAATTCTTAGGCCTCTCCATGTTTGTGCTTTCATAATTCTTTGGAACCAAGCTCCATTTCTCAAATAATAGATCATGTATCATGGCTATCTAGGTGTCCAATTTTGGTTTCTTTATGAAAGAACAATGATGACAACATAGAAGTGATAACATCCTTGGGTTATTTCAACATAAGTAGAGATATGTGGCCATGGATTAAAACCCAAGATGCTTGATTCTCCCATTCTACATTACAAGCTTGCCAAGAATGTCAATGGGTGGCTTTCATGGACAGATGAATTTTTGAATCCTACAGAATATATTCAGAATGAGACTATGCCAACAGATTATACTCAAATAGGATCTTACAGTCATGGAAAGGCTAATCAATAATACAACATTTTCATATCCTGGGTTATTCAAAATAGGAGAAGACAAAGTTGACTGTCATAGCTTTGGCCCAAATAGATTGAAGAAACACCTAGATGAAGGTGTGATAGTAGGTTACATCTGCAGGCTAAATAGAATAGAGGGGAATAAATCTGTAGTTATCTTATCTGAATTGAACCAAAGCCTGATAAACATAGTCCATCATTTTCATCTTAGATAGGGCTATTATTACATGAACCATCGGTGGACTAATTATTATGGTAGTTCAATATACTAAAAAACTATTTACAACATCGATGCCTTTCTCACACTCATCATGGACTAAGTTGTTGAATGTCAAGATGATATGAAATCTAAGTTGTTAGAAGCTTAACATAGTCACTGTAGCTGATGTCAAAGAGAAAAAAATTGATTTAGATGCTCGAGAGGAATTTCTTATGATTCTTTAAGTGACTTTGCTTTTTGTTAGGCTTTGTTTGTCTATATCATTAAAAAAATTCCTTAATTGAAATCTTTGTATAATGTTATCATGTATCACTCATCTGTATGAAAAATCCACTTTGTCTAATTGTTCTTTTCTATTAGAAGAGCACTTCACCAACAATTGTAGTAGTCTTTCTCTAAATTTAAAAGCCAAATTCTTTGTACTATGACTATCTACGAAGGTTTGCAGCAATAATTATGCATTATCTGATAGCTTTCCCATGGAGTTGATCGATGTCAACCAAGGCATACTGATCAAGCACAATATAAACTCTCGAAATTATTTTCTGCAATTAATATTCAAAGTTTCAATCCATCGTTTGAGTGTTCTATGTTTACCAAGCAACAATTTACTAATTATATTTCTAAATGAACCCTAAAGTTTTAAGAGATTCTTTGATATCTCATTTGACTCTTTGATTCAAACAACGAGGACTGGAAAAACTCCCCTTGTTTCCCTGTCATGAATTCAAAGAACAAAGACCTTGGCAAACATATGTCTATCGATAAATGTCTACATGAAGATGCCAGAAATAACAACTTCTTAAGAAGAACGAGGAAAATATGAGGGGAAATATACACAATTTTGTCCTAGCTGTTAAATGTAGAGCATAGGGATTCTTTGAAGCCTTTGACTAGAAACATTCTTTTATTATTCAAACCAATTTCTTTGAGCATTTGATCATTCCAATAGTGCGTGTCATCGAGGCATGTACTAATTTTCTTTAAACACTCTGAAATCAGATGCTTTAGCACAAAAGGGGAAGTACTACTTGGAATATTCAAATCTGGTTAAGAGTTAGATGGATTTGCATCTTGGATACAATATCATTTGAGATTTCTTAAAAAATCAAAATAGTTGTTGCATCTTCCCACAGACTGATAAATTATTTGACGTTTTTAGTTTTGTGTTTTAGAGGGAATAAATAAGAGTAATGTTCTTTACAATCATTCATAACTCCATCAAACTCTGTTTCCTTCTGTAACCAAATCGGTCTAGTGAAGTACTCCATATTTTCCAAAGACTTGAAAACCTAATACATTTAAGCCTATACCTCTTGATCAAACTTTGCAACCTATGGAAAACCACTCTGTCGAGTCAAGAGTTCAATATTATTAAGGGTTTCTTGAACTTGAAACCTTTTAAGTAGCATATAAGATAAGATGGTCCTAGATAAGATAAGATATTTTAATTAATGTCCAATAAATGACCAAAAAGGTAGACCATTGGGACTATAGAAGATATGTCCTATGTGAATTATAACGTGGGAGTGCTATAGAAACTCCTCCATAATGCTTAAAAGTAAGAGAAAGAAAGAAAAAATACTGCAACATGAAAAGTTTCCAACCAAGCATAATACTAGGTCTAATTATAACCAAAAGATATATACAAATAGTAGTGGAATATACTATAGGTGAAGTTATACCATGGTATATTCCAAGACTTGAAATCTGGCAATCTTGCTGGTGAGACTGTGAGAGAGTTTGAGGTAGAGATAATATTTAGTTCTCCCAATCCTCATGACTGACAGTTTGGGAATCGAGGAATTGACTCACTATTGGAGTCATCAAGCACCATGAGGGGATCTGTTTGTATGACCCTGGAGGGAGCGGGCCATGTAGGAGATAGGAAACCCCACTCTCTTAACATCCAAGGTTTAAGGACCCCTGGGTGACTAGGAAGGGGTGTGGGAGAAGTATAACAAAGGCAAGAGGTAAGAACAGTAATTTAGAAAAGTTAATAATCCTAATTCAGATAACATATAACAAGGAAAGAGATAAGAAAGTTAATTTAGAAAAGATAAGAATCCTAATTCAGATAACATAAGGTGAGATACTATTTTTGGGAAGATAAGGATGCAACTCAGGGGAGGGGGTGTAGAAGAAGTCTAAGAAAGGAAAAAGATAAGAATGTTAATTTATAAAATATAAGAATCCTAATTTAGATAAAAAAAGGTGAGATACTATTCTAGGGAAGACAAAAATACAAATTTATAGAAGACAAATTAATAATATGTTAAGAGAAGATGAGAAAGGGTATTTCAGTAGTCACTAGTAATAGTTGCTAAAGTTTATCAAAGCCATGGAAAATCATACTCAATATGTATTACTCAAAGAATCTTCTGAGCTAGAATTAGTTATTTCTTCCTTAGGTATTAGTATTACAACATAAATAAATCAGTTACGAACTTGACAATATCTTTCACTTGAAGAATGGCTTGCCTTAAAAGGATTCAAGTTTATGCTTTTAGACACCTTTTAGCTTTAGCATGGGGAAAAATTGAAACATGAAATTGGTAAGAAATTCTTGTGCATATCAAGATGTACAACTCCTAATATCACTATGAAATCAACATATTTTCCATTTTGACCTGACCAATATATTCACCATTAAATATAGGCACCTGAATGAAACAAATACAAACAAAATTCATTTACTTAGATAAAAATAATAAAGGTAACTTGAACCATTTTAAGTAGAAATAGAACCCCTTAAACCCTATAGGCTTAGTAAGAAGCAAGTAGAGAAGTGTTCTAAACTAAAAATTGATATCTTTGCATTTTGTGTCCAGGTAGAGATGTAGAAAATGTGGATCATATTTGTAGACAATATAGGCCACATCCATCAATCAAAAAATTTCTAAAGGCAGACAAAAATCAAGGATGGGTAACTCAAGCATTGGTTTCTTTGTTTGCTTTTGTTTTTAACATCTAACCAAACCTTTGGTTTATCAAGGCATACAAAAAGGAAAGGGAGAGTTAGTATGCTTATTTATGCTCTGCCTTGTGGTCTAGCAATTCCATTATGAGTTTTCCTTGACAATTAGTATTTTTCCTTATTAAGACTAAAGAGGTGGAAAATTTTACAATATTTGGTAAACCAGCTTGACAGTTTAGAAGCTGACAAAAACTGATTGCCACAACCAAGCCCTTGCCCTTGACAAGATAATAGGTAAAGGTTCCAAGCATGCAAGAAGATATGATACGTTGAGCTCCAGTGAGAGAGAGATCCAATCTATACATGATTGATTATATGTGCCACAGTATAAGCTTTTGCAATCATATATGAGTAAGTGGGGCATTTACATAGAAATGAAATTCACGACTAGGTTGGAAGAAGAATATATTGATCTGTGAATGGATTAATTTTGTGTAGATTAAGAATAACCTCATACATTTGTACTCTTAGTCATGTTATTTATTGCTCTACATACAGAGCTGCTATGACCAAATTAGATAGGTTCATTCTTCCTTTTAATCTAGTTCTTGGAAAATGTAATTTAGAGCATGTGTAAGCAATTACATGTGATTATGAAAATATTCAAAGACTGACCATACTGAAATTTAAAAAAAAGAAAAGAGACCCTATAAAGGTTTCACTAATAAAGTGCCTCAGTGAAAGAAAAAAAATTAGATCACTTAAACTGGGACGGCTTCCATGAAAAATAGAGGCAGACATAAAATGTTTCCATGATACTTAATATTGAGAAAAAAAGTGGGACTAGAAAAGCGGCAGACATGAAAAATTTCTAAAAATAAACTAATACTTATTATTGAGAAAAAAGTTGGGATTCAAACTACAACCAGGATTTGCCTTACCATCCAGATAGTGTTTTTTTTTTTAATATGATACTCCATATTCATCACATAATGTTTTTATGTCTACGTTTCCAAATAGAATCTAATACTTAATATTGAGAAAAATAGTGGGACTCAAACTACAACCAAGATTTGCCTTACAATCTAGATAGTTTTCTTTTAATACGATACTTTGAATTAATCACATAACATTTTTGAGTCTATGTTCTGAGCTCGAAACTGTAGCTCATTATTAGGGCACATGAGGCACACTTGCTGGTTCGAAAACATCATCTCAAAAACATTATCTAATGGATTCATAACAATGATATAAAAATTGTTTAGATCAAAGAAGCCTAAACTCAAAAAAATCTAGATCTTTCTCAACTGGAAAAAATATCATCCTAGATCCATCTTATAACTCTAGATCTATCAAGTGTTGAGAAAGTGGTGGTATCAAATATCGTAAGATGCAAACCATTTTTACATTGTAATATTTAAGGAAACATTTGCACCTCGAGGAATTTGATCTCTCTGGACACGTTTGCACTCTCTTAGGGATTTGATCCAGAGTTAAATTCTGATGGATCTAGGCCAGTTTATAATTACAGACATGTAATTTCTTTTTTGGATATTATTTTAGAGCCAACATGCCAACATGCCAAGTAATCATTACTCACATTACGAGAAAAATCTATGTCATATTGGGTTGAAGAGCACCTCTCATTAAATAAACAAATGACTGGAATTATTGAATATTTCTTTGTCGCTAATGCAGATCTCCCAAGCTAGAGTGAAAACATAGATGCTTAACAAGCACAAAGTTACATTTGATTATTAACCTTCATTAGCTGAAAATGAACAAAATTTGGAAAGTTTAAAAGAAGATGAACTTAAAAAAGATAAGAACTAGATCACAAAAACTTGAGCAATATTTGATATGTGGAACATTTTCTTGAATCCACTATGCATCCTCGAGAATTGTAAAATTGACATGCATCTCATACTTGGATTTTAACCCACTATGGATCCTGTAGAATTGTAAACATGAGGTGAATCTCAGACCTACGTTTAGATGGGTGTGTGTTAGTGACATATTCTATGCATCATCTAGATCAAGTGAACTATCACACAAAAATACACCAACATGTGAATAGTTGATGAATCACCTCTACCCCAAACTGGGTTATACAATGTAGTTTTCTTCTCTCAGTGCAACTACAAATAAGTAACTCTAATGGAAGATATATTGGAGAAAATAAATGCACTATTAATAGAGTAAGAGTGAATAAAAATTATAAAACACAAGAAAGAAGAAAACAACGACAAACTGAACTTGGGGTTCATGATTCAGAATTGGATCCAACATACTATGGGATCCATTTGTATGATGGTCACTTGGAAGAATTGAGCTCTTGAATATTCATCAAAAAATCAAAAGCCACCTGACACGAATGAAAGATCACAAAATCTAGCTTAACTTATCAGAGAATCATGGATGAAACCAAGTCTTGAGGTACCCCTATGTAACATTGGCAACGACTAATGTGGCTATAAAATGAAGAATAATACCTCGGGGAATATTGAACCCAGTTTCTAAAGTGCAGTCGCATACACAAGGAGATTAGGTTATTGCCTCCCTAACAAGAGTGAGGCCCTCTCTGAACTGCCAATGCAAGGGAGGACCTACTATATATATTGCTAGTGCCATGGCTAATAGTACTTGCAGTGACTTTAGCAAGTTTGGAGTACATGATATGGGTGTTGGTTGTGGCATCTATAATGATTCCGGTGATCAACTTTTTCTCTCAAACACTCATTTTGAGACTGATCTCTGCCAATATGTCTTTGAGATCAGTTTGATCCAATCGAAGTGATATATTAGATTAATATTTGAATTTTAAATAGGTTAGGTGATTCCCAGCTAAACCAAGAGGTAAGACTGACCCCAAGGCCCTATTTTATCTCCTCAAAACACTTTGAACGACCTAAACTAGGTTGCATATGAATGTTTAATATTTACTGACATTCAATATGAACAACAAAAAGGTGTTTTACCATTTCAACTACTACTATTTATTATGTTAACATGAATGGTTAAATGATAGAAAGTTTCTTTCCTGAATGAGAGGGTAGGTGTGACAATTATCGAGGCCAAGTAAAAGAGTGATGGAGTAAGAAAGATTGAGTAGAAGAAAACAATAGCCTTACAAAAGTTTTTAAAGGGAGATAACCTACCAAAGAGGAACTAGGCAAAGTGGGTGGTGGTAGAGACCATTGTGATACCAAATGGCATAGAAAGAAAAATTTAACATGAGAAGAATGGAAGTAGTAAATTTAAGGAATTCAATGAGGGAAGCAACAGAGCATTGTGAATTGGTGAATCTCAATGCCAGTTACTTATAATTGCTTCCAAGCAGTATCAAGAAGGGGAGGAAAGACACTAGCATACTGCTTGACACAATCAAGGACAAAAGTCAAAACTTTGTAAAAAAATATCCAGATGATAAACGAAAATAAGGTCAATCATCAATGAGCATAGGGTTATGAGTATCTTTTTGTCTAGCTGGTAGAGAGGGCTCCTAGTGATGGGACAAATCCCTAATGGTCATGGCCAAGAATGGAGGGGGTATTGAAGTAGAGGCCATGAGGAAGTCAATTTAGTTGACCAATTATCCAATTAATATGTGAATGTGCATCATGATGAGAACAATAAGTAAACAACAAAAAAGTAAAAAATTAGGTGTTTAGACTATGTATGTTCAGTTTTTATTTCAATTTCTACCATTTGGTAGACTGAAACTTGTTTCAACTCATGCATATCTACCACAAATCATTGGTAATATTAGGAGAATAAAATCATGTATATTTGCAGTCCCACATAAGATACTCATATTTCCAAGTCCTCTATGTGATGTTCCCTCAGGTCATGTGACTTAGTTCCATGGGAATCAGAGCATGGACTTGCAGAGTGTGCCATATTACAGGCCACTTCCAAGCAACAGTGGCACCAGTTGAATGACCCTACCACTAAGGATCTTGCCATAAAGGACTAATTTATATTGTTATTAAAAATGTGTATACAAATAAACGTAATCCTTTATAAAGAGATTTAAGAGGTGAGTTTGCATTCTTATGCTAATCGTTAGTCTCTAGGATATTCTATCATTTACAACAGTGTAGTCACAATACTTTTGAAAATCTTTGATCCATAGAAAAAATAGAATCATGAAGCAACATTAAATGCACATGTGTGCGACAGTAGCGAAATCAAGGATCAAATACAATAGGATGTTAACTTCAACAAACTTCCTATTTCATCTGTGTAAGGAATATATATCCTGAGAAAGATAAGAACAATATTTGTATTCTTGAGTTTTGAACTTGAAAATGGATTTCTTGCAAACTTCAAAGAATAAACGACAAACTCATTCTAAGAGCAATGCCATAACACCAATTTAAAAGTACAAAATTCAATGAGGAACAAGATTATTTAAAGAATAATGTCTCGATAGAGATATATAATTTCTTAACAATAAAGAAACTTTGCAGATTTCATATTTCAGTAACCAAGAAAAAGCCCACTAGAATGGCATCAACTTCTATTACTATACACTACTGAACCATACATGTGTATCCATCTCTATAGGTTGGGCATCTACAAAATTCTAAACAAAAACAATAGCATGTATCTTTGAGGTTCTGTGAGGTTTCAATAAGCACATAGGTATATATCTTTTTGTTTCTATTAGATGGATTAATGCATAATTTTTGTAATAATTCATACAAAAGGTTTCACAATCTTCAAAGAACAATAATAGAACTCCTAAAAGCGATGAAAAGAAGTGCCATAGAACTGACTTAGAACAATAGAGTCATTGAGAAATAAGACTATGTATTGAGAATAATTTCTTGATACAAAACAACTCCACAACTTTAGCATTCAAGTAACCAAGAGCAAGCCCACTCAAATAACATCATGTTCTAAATTCCCACCCAACCATACACACCTATCAATATTTATAGCTTAGCCATATGGGCATTTCTAAACAAACCAAATAGTATGATATCAAGTTCTATGGGGATTTTTTTTCAACAAAACAATCAACTAGGGATGCTTCCCCACATTTTGTTGATGGCATCCATAATAAACCCATCAGTGGAGACTGTTAAACCTCACGCTCCCAGACCTAACCAATGATATTAGTCCCCACCGCCACCTACCACTAGAACCATTGACCGTCACCAAAGGCATTTAACCTAGGTCAGCAGTGAAAAGCAAAGTACTTAAACCAGCTAAGCTACCCTTTGTGGCTCCAATTTCTAGTAGGTTTTACTAAGAATGTAAGCATGGATTTATTTGTTTCTATGAGACAAACTAATATACAATATCCCTAAGGTTCATACACAATGATGTGTGATCCTCAAGTACAATGAGAAATCTCATTTTGAAGAGCAATGTCATAGCACCAATTTAAAAGTACAAAGGAAGAGAGGAACCAGATTTTTTTAATCAATAATAGCTTCATATAAAGATATAATTTCATAACATGTTCAGGTGAAACAATTTCATTAATTTCACATTCAAGTGAGCATGAACAAGCCCACTAGCTTGGCATCAAGTTCTAAATGCTAGATATCCGTACATGTGTATCCATTTCTACAACTTGGAAATTTTGTGGAATTGCAAATAAACTAATAACATGACATGAGGTTATACAAGGTTTTTCAAGGAGGGCTTCCCTTTTCAGTGAAAGAAACGTGTTGTTAATGCCTCCACCAAGAATCAAGTCTCTTGAGAAACATGGTTTTTCCTTCTAGACTGCTTTCTTGTCCTAATGTTTGTACTTGTGTATTCAGTTTGGGTTAGGTGCAAGTCCCGGGGAGCTTTGGTAGAATAGAGATAGATAGAACCTTAACTAGAACCTCAGCTCTGAATCAACTAAGAAGATGCAAAAAGAATCTACGTGATTCTCAGAACTTCTAGTCACTTCAAAAAGCATAATATTTCACATTTCAAAGAACACCATAAGAAATTTTCAACGTAAAGGGAGCAATATACACCAGCTGAGTCAATATTTCTTCCTATTGCATTAAGGTTATGATCTTAACTGGTCAATTCCATTCGGATGTTTTCTCATGAATTTAGGGAAGTCTATCCCAGCTAAGTGACTCATCTTTAACAACCTCTTATATAGCCGTGGTGGGAGATGTATGCAAAACATTTGGTATATTCTCTTAAATGAAAACCACTGCATCAAATATCCATAAGGGATAATAAATGATAGAAAAATATTTTCAAGGCCATCTGTGGCCCATAAGATGTTATTTTGAGGAAAAACCTAGAATGGAGAGGAGTACTTGATCCATTATAGAAAACGGCCTCTTTGAAAATGGTCTTATATCCCAACCACCTCTAAAGAAACTCAAGAAGGGAAGCACATGTTCGAAGTGTTTACCAACTAACCTAAGAGTGGTATTTACAACCTAAGCCCACTTAAAGCATGCTATTTCTGACCTCATATGACTGCTTTGAGGTTTTTCATAGATAAATCAGAGGTTCTATTCTCTATCATTATAAAAGAAAATAGGAAACAAATATATTAAAAAAATGACCTCAATGGACCATGTGGGTGATTACATGAAAGCAACTTTCATCACCACTTTGTATCCACAAAATAACATGTGAGCTTCAACCATGCAACTTAACATTATTTCATGCTAATATTCCTATAAGGAGAGAAAATGGTTGTCATGGTAATATTCTACAAAACTCAGACCTCAAATCCACATCCTTCTCACCTACTTCACTCCTAGTCCATCTGATGCCTTAGCCAGCTTCCCTCATAGGGGACATAAAAATATACTTAAAGAAGCAATTGGAAGTCACTAGGGGCATAAAAATTGAGTTAAGGAAGCAATTGGAAGTCACCAAATGCTGGTAGAAATGATAAACATATTCAATAAGGGGGTGACTGGGAACCAAATTAGAAGTGAGAGAAATCCTTTGTCTAAAACACATTTTCGATAGAATTTAAAGTCATTCTCTACTAGGAGCTACCATATTTTTCCCTCTCCTAGCCCAAGCCTTCAAACACCCTCTATTATTATATCATCAAGAAAAGAAAGTTTCACAAAGATCTAGAATATATAAAAGTCGCACAATGAGGATCTCTATCAACAACCATAAACAGAAGAAATGTGATACCAACAACTGAAAATGTAAGTAGAGGCCACCCTAAGCTAATACTGGCACAATTTTGATTTGCTAAATTGTAAGGGATTCTACTTTTATTCATTATACAAGCATCTAAATAAACTCTAATTTGTGGGCCCTCCAAAAGATACTTTTGTGTGTGTTCCCTATATGCTTCTAACTATAATTTGGGTGCCCTATCAAAGATACTTTTGGCTGTAACTTTTGTGTGTCCTATATGGTTCTAACCACCTTGTCCAAGCTACTGTTTCTTGCAGTCAAAATCAATCTACAAGTCAATTCCACTTTCAGGCAGTCAAAATCAATCTACAATTTAGTTGCACTTTCAGGTAGTCTCTCAGACTTTCCCTCCATTTGATTCTCAGATGCATAAGTGCCCATTTCCAAGGAGAGGCTCAAATTAAACAAAAATTCAAACCTAAACATCATAAAGGATTCTCTTTGTAGTAAATGTTAGGATCATAAGGGCTTCTCTTTCAGTAGTGCAAAAATGCTCACCCACCCAAGTTTGCTCATCCAATCTCTGGAATCATTCTTCTAGCTACTCAATCCGGGATTTCCAACGATCCCACCACTACCATAGTGAATTCCACATTTATTGAAGGATTCCCTCTCATGGCAGAAGGAAAGAAAGAATATTCAAGATAGTCCATAGACTCATGCAAGTAACCAACAAGCTATACCACAAACTAATGTTGGAAGCCCAGGTTCTGAGATGTGAGAAAATAAACGTGATATGCCAATTTTACTGGATTTCTCCTCTCGAAGCAAGAACTACTGTTACTTACATTTCCCAGCACACAAGTGCACACTATGGGGATGGAAGGTGGCAATAGAGTCACCTCCTATAGACAGATAACAACATGTTCTTATGACACATCAATGAGTTTCTATAATAATGAAGGATATTTTCTGACCTGCAGGAAACCTGGTTAAGAGTACATATGGTATGTATCCTGACGGCTGTAGCATTTAATACCCATGAACTAATGCTAGCATTACTTTATGGTTGAAAATATAGATGAAAAATATGAGTTATTATCCTTGGTTATAGATGATACAGATGAAACATATGAGTTATTATACTTGGTCATAGACGATATAGATGAAACATATGAGCTATTATCCTTTGTAATAGCCTCCGCACCTCGGGAAGAGGCCAAATAAGATGATGAAAAATGACGAATGATTTTATTGGCCCCCAAAAATTATTATAGAAATTTCATAGGCTGCAATGCTCTAAGTAAATTTTGGGGCTAAAAACATTAGGTTACTAGAGACACAAATAAATGTTACATAAGCATTTTGATTACTATAGACCCCTGCATGACAACAGGGACAAGAAAGAGCTATTATAGGATGTAAATTTTGAAAGCCTATGTGGTTGTTATCCTAATGTTCCCACGCTCAATAACTGAAAACAAAGTTAATTTAACAGTAGAAAATTAAATTTAACAGTGTAGTCACAATACTTTTGAAAATCTTTGATCCATAGAGAAAATAGAATCATGCAGCAACATTAAATGCACATGTGTGCGACAGTAGAAAAATCAAGGATCAAATACAATAGGATGTCAACTTCGACAAACTTCCTATTTCATCTGTGTAAGAAATATATATCCTGAGAAAGATAAGAACAATATTTGTATTCTCAAGTTTTGAACTTGAAAATGGATTTCTTGCAAACTTCAAAGAATAAACGACAAACTCATTCTAAGAGCAATATCATAACACCAATTTAAAAGTACAAAATTCAGAGAGGAACAAGATTATTTAAAGAAGAATGTCTCGATAGAGATATATAATTTCTTAACAATAAAGAAACTTTGCAGATTTCATATTTCAGTAACCAAGAAAAAGCCCACTAGAATGGCATCAACTTCTATTACTATACACTACTGAACCATATATGTGTATCCATCTTTATAGGTTGGGCATCTACAAAATTCTAAACAAAAACAATAGCATGTATCTTTGAGGTTCTGTGAGGTTTCAATAAGCACATAGGTATATATCTTTCTGTTTCTATTAGATGGATTAATGCATAATTTTTGTAATAATTCATACAAAAGGTTTCACAATCTTCAAAGAACAATAATAGAACTCCTAAAAGCGATGAAAAGAAGTGCCATAGAACTGACTAAGAACAATAGAGTCATTGAGAAATAAGACTATGTATTGAGAATAATTTCTTGATACAAAACAACTCCACAACTTTAGCATTCAAGTAACCAAGAGCAAGCCCACTCGAATAACATCATGTTCTAAATTCCCACCCAACCATGCACACCTATCAATATTTATAGCTTAGCCATATGGGCATTTCTAAACAAACCAAATAGTATGATATCAAGTTCTATGGGGATTCTTTTTCAACAAAACAATCACCTAGGGATGCTTCCCCACATTTTGTTGATGCCATCCATAATAAACCCATCAGTGGAGACTGTTAAACCTCACGCTCCCAGACACAACCAATGATATTAGTCCCCACCGCCACCTACCACTAGAACCATTGACCCTCACGAAAGGCATTGAACCTAGGTCGGCAGTGAAAAGCAGAGTACTTAAACCAGCTAAGCTACCCTTTGTGGCTCCAATTTCTAGTAGGTTTTACTAAGAATGTAAGCATGGATTTATTTTTTTCTATGAGACAAACTAATGTACAATATTCCTAAGGTTCATACACAATGATGTGTGATCCTCAAGTACAATGAGAAATCTCATTCTGAAGAGCAATGTCATAGCACCAATTTAAAAGTACAAAGGAAGAGAGGAACCATATTTTTTTAATCAATAATAGCTACATATAAAGATATAATTTCATAACATGTTCAGGTGAAACAATTTCATTAATTTCACATTCAAGTGAGCATGAACAAGCCCACTAGCTTGGCATCAAGTTCTAAATGCTAGATATCCATACATGTGTATCCATTTCTACAACTTGGAAATTTTGTGGAATTGCAGATAAACTAATAACATGACATGAAGTTATACAAGGTTTTTCAAGGAGGACTTGCCTCGTCAGTGAAAGAAACGTGTTGTTAATGCCTCCACCAAGAATCAAGTCTCTTGAGAAACATGGTTTTTCCTTCTAGACTGCTTTCTTGTCCTAATGTTTGTACTTGTGTATTCAGTTTGGGTTAGGTGCAAGTCCCGGGGAGCTTTGGTAGAATAGAGATAGATAGAAACTCAGCTAGAACCTCAGCTCTGAATAAACTAAGAAGATGCAAAAAAAATCTACGTGATTCTCAGAACTTCTAGTCACTTCAAAAATCATAATATTTCACATTTCAAAGAACACCATAAGAACTTTTCAACGTAAAGAGAGAAATATACACCAGCTGAGTCAATATTTCTTCCTATTGCATTAAGGTTATGATCTTAACTAGTCAATTCCATTCGGATGTTTTCTCATGAATTTAGGGAAGTCTATCCGAGCTAAGTGACTCATCTTTAACAACCTCTTATATAGCCGTGGTGGGAGATGTATGCAAAACATTTGGTACATTCTCTTAAATGACAACCACTGCATCAAATCTCCATAAGGGATAATAAATGATAGCAAACTATTTTCAAGGCCATCTGTGGCCCATAAGATGTTATTTTGAGGAAAAACCTAGAATGGAGAGGCTTACTTGATCCATTATAGAAAACGGCCTCTGTGAAAATGGTCTTATATCCCAACCACCTCTAAAGAAACTCAAGAAGGGAAGCACATGTCCAAAGTGTTTACCAACTAACCTGAGAGTGGTATTTACAACCTAAACCCACTTAAAACATGCTATTTCTGACTTCATATTCCTGCTTTGAGGTTTTTCATGGATAAATCGGAGGTTCTATTCTCTATCATTATAAAAGAAAATAGGAAACAAATATATTAAAAAAATGACCTCAATGGACCATGTGGGTGATTACATGAAAGCAACTTTCATCACCACTTTGTATCCACAAAATAACATGTGAGCTTCAACCATGCAACTTAACATTATGTCATGCTAATATTCCTATAAGGAGAGAAAATGGTTGTCATGGTAATATTTTACAAAACTCAGACCTCAAATCCACATCCTTCTCACCTACTTCACTCCTAGTCCATCTGATGCCTTAGCCAGCTTCCCTCATAGGGGACATAAAAATATACTTAAAGAAGCAATTGGAAGTCACTAGGGGCATAAAAATTGAGTTAATGAAGCAATTGGAGGTCAGCAAATGCTGATAGAAATGATAAACATATTCAATAAGGGGGTGACTGGGAACCAAATTAGAAGTGAGAGAAATCCTTTGTCTAAAACACATTTTCGATAGAATTTAAAGTCATTTTCTACTAGGAGCTACCATATTTTTCCCTCTCCTAGCCCAAACCTTCAAACACCCTTTATTATTATATCATCAAGAAAAGAAAGTTTCGCAAAGAGCTAGAATATATAAAAGTCACACAATGAGGATCTCTATCAACAACCATAAACAGAAGAAATGTGATACCAACAACTGAAAATGTAAGTAGAGGCCACCCTAAGCTAATGCTGGCACAATTTTGATTTGTTAAATTTTAAGGGATTCTACTTTTATTCATTATATTTGATTCATTGTATATACTCACTGCAGTAAGTGTACCTAGGGTTTGGGATCTTGCTCCCATTTCTTTTGGCACAAACATTTTACCACCTCCTCTACCTTGCATCTTGTAGATGTTGCTTCCTCCAAAGTAGTTTTAGGTCCTATTTTCATTTCTTTTGAAACACTAAGACATTTCATATATACAAGTATCTAAATAAACTCTAATTTGCGGGCCCTCCAAAAGATACTTTTGTGTGTGTTCCCTATATGATTCTAACTATAATTTGGGTGCCCTATCAAAGATACTTTTGGCTGTAACTTTTGTGTGTCCTATATGGTTCTAACCACCTTGTCCAAGCTACTGTTTCTTGTAGTCAAAATCAATCTACAAGTCAATTCCACTTTCAGGCAGTCAAAATCAATCTACAGTTTAGTTGCACTTTCAGGTAGTCTCTCAGACTTTCCCTCCATTTGATTCTCAGATGCACAAGTGCCCATTTCCAAGGAGAGGCTCAAATTAAACAAAAATTCAAACCTAAACATCATAAGGGATTCTCTTTCTAGTAAATTTTAGGATCATAAGGGCTTCTCTTTCAGTAGTGCAAAAATGCTCACCCACCCAAGTTTGCTCATCCAATATCTGGAATCATTCTTCTAGCTACTCAATCCGGGATTTCCAATGATCCCACCACTACCATAGTGAATTCCACATTTATTGAAGGATTCCCTCTCATGGCAGAAGGAAAGAAAGAATATTCAAGATAGTCCAATCAAATGAATGAATAATATTTATATAAATAGTAAGGTTTCATCTATGCGGTCCTGGACTTGTGATGGAAGTTGTTACCAATGGATTTTCCATAGACTCATGCAAGTAACCAACAAGCTATACCACAAACTAATGTTGGAAGCCCAGGTTCTGAGATGTGAGAAAATAAACGTGATATGCCAATTTTACTGGATTTCTCGTCTCGAAGCAAGAACTACTGTTACTTACATTTCCCAGCACACAAGTGCACACTATGGGGATGGAAGGTGGCAATAGAGTCACCTCCTATAGACAGATAACAACATGTTCTTATGACACATCAATGAGTTTCTATAATAATGAAGGATATTTTTTGACCTGCAGGCAACCTGGTTAAGAGTACATATGGTATGTATCTTGACGGCTGTAGCATTTAATACCCATGAACTAATGCTAGCATTACTTTATGGTTGAAAATATAGATGAAAAATATGAGTTATTATCCTTGGTTATAGATGATACAGATGAAACATATGAGTTATTATACTTGGTCATAGACGATATAGATGAAACATATGAGCTATTATCCTTTGTAATAGCCTCCGCACCTCGGGAAGAGGCCAAATAAGATGATGAAAGATGACGAATGATTTTATTGGCCCCAAAAAATTATTATAGAAATTTCATAGGCTGCAATGCTCTCAGTAAATTTTGGGGCTAAAAACATTAGGTTACTAGAGACACAAACAAATGTTGCATAAGCATTTTGATTACTATAGACCCATGCATGACAATAGGGACAAAAAAGAGCTATTATAGGATGTAATTTTTTCAAGCCTATGTGGTTGTTATCCTAATGTTCCCATGCTTAATAACTGAAAACAAAGTTAATTTAACAGTAGAAAATTAAATTTTCGAACATTTCATTTTTCACACAATAGTTGAAAAAATAAATAGTGGAAGAAATAAAAACACATATACATAGACTTCTCCTTCAAATCAACTTTTCATTCCTTTGATCAAGGCTTACAATGTGATCTTTGCACTTTGTTTTGAACCAACAATTGTACACTCAAACAAATCACCTCGAACAATAATGTACAATCAAATTAGAGGGTGTAAGCCCAAATTTTAGAGTATATAACCTGTGCAAGAAGAAAGAACTACCACAACAATGTTATGGCCTATACAACCTCTTGTACTTGCTCGTCACTTGGCAATATGTTCCTCTTCTTCTGTTCAAATGTACTCTACCCTCTTCCAACTCTTATGTTGTCTTTCATGTGTGTTATTGACCTATTCTATATCATCTTATTTGTGTTTTGAGAGAAAATAACTAATCTCTTCAATCCTAACAACTTATGAAATTTGGCAACTAGGGCCAAACTCCATATGGGTCACCTTATTTATGACAATTCATATATTTTTCGGATTCCTCTCTCCGAGAGGTGTCGGATTGTTCTAAATATCATCCAATTCCAACATGTAAAGATGAAGGTATGAATTTATTTCTATTACTGACAAATTGTCAAGGTTGACCATCAAGCAAAACAAAGATTTTAACCCCCAGCTCCTCCTCAACATTGCATATAAAAGGAGGAGACCTCAAGTCATTATTTAATAATCTCATTTCATGATCTCTCTCTCCACTGGTTTGGGTATGTCTTCTCCAAAAGAGGACTTGGTGGGAAGAAGGATCTCAAGCCCTAGCCACAACAAAGAAGGAGCTTTAAGACAATATGAAGGAGCCTAGAAGTATAGCGTGGGAATTTATGTGTGCTATAGGTGACAACATGGTGAAGGATGTTGTCCTAGGGCATGACATAAGGACTATTTTAGGTGTACTTGCAAGGTAGGGAAGCCGCAACCATAAGGAGCAGTAATACATTGAAGAGGTTTGACCTAAAATGCTAAGAACAAGTCAGCATAGGGATGGATATCTATGTGGTTGGGTGCTTGGAGGTGCAGACAACTAAGTTGAGTTCATGATGGCTAACACAATACTGGATTGATGGTATTTGGGTGCTATTTTAGGGACCTGTTGTGCCCTACAACAACCCCCCATTTCATATCATTACTATTCCAAAACCATAATATGAAATGGGTCCCTTTTTTATTTTTGTTTTTAATTGGTATCAATTGAAGTTCTATTCTAAAAGATCCAAAGAAATAAAAGAAAACATCACCAAAAGGCCTCTCCAATAAACGAATCAAAAAATCTTAACGTAAAATGATTTATCTTTTGTCATTGCGATAAAGTGATCGCAAGATCACATATCGCAATGACAAAGGGAACACAACTTGAGGACATTTTGATTTGCTCCGATTCAAAATCGCTATCGGGTATCGGTGAAACATAAAGTAACACAATTAAGGACCCCTTACTCCGATGCGATGCGATATCGGAAATCGGAAATCGGCAATCAGCGATAATGGCTAGACACAAATAAACTCCCTCTTGCTCCGATGCGATGCGATATCGCTATCGGCGATCACCAATTCACCATGCACACATTCTTAACTGCTCCACTCACCTACTCCCGACGCAATGCGATATCGCTATCGGCGGTCGGGGATTTTGAATGGAAACAAAACAATGACTTAGGATTTTCCCGACGCCCGATCGCGAAAAGGGCATAGGCACAGTTTTCAAAGTAAAACCATAAAGGCAGTCTAATACGATTTATTTGTAATTAAGGCAATATCTTTCGAAAAGCCGCTCATCCACGTTCAACCGCCAAATCGCCCATGGCATGCTTCAAATGAATCATTTGGCCATTAACTGAAACGATTGGTATTAATGAGATTGACAGGCCTTAACGACCATTTAATGAAAACAGCAAGCTTGCGATCTATTCACAGATTTGGTCCAAAGCCGTCTTAAGTCGATCGATCACCATGAATTTATCAAGATATATATATACCTCAGTCTATTTGATTCATGTTATTGTTTCATGTTATTACGCCTATCTTTCTCTCTGTGCAAAATTCTTCCGCAGAGACAGATTTGAGTGGGATGGGAAAGAAGTCCAAAAAGACTACAATGCCTTCTGCTTCACCAGCCGCAGGGCAATCTGTTGTTGATCCAGGCAGTAAGAAGAAGGGGCTTATATCAGATACTACGTGCCTGGGACTTACCAGAGCCACTTGGCAAGGAACATATAACCTGATTGAAGCTGAAGAGCCGAGGGTGACAGGAATATAAGTCTCATGCGACAGTACTAGAAAATCTGAGGCTAATATAAAATACTTGGCCAATTCCTTTCTTCACAGAATAGCGGCCCGGGAGCAAATTCTCCCATATACGGATGTGGTAAGGTGGGAAATCCAAGAGATCCCAATTACCGATAGAACTTTCAGAACTATGGATGGGAGGATTTTCGGTTCTTTTCGAGCCAAAGATCTAAGGCAAATTTATCATTTACCGACGGAGGAGAAGAAGTATAACACGACATTCCCAGAGAAGTTCCGAGCAGAAAATGAGACCGAGTTTGAACTATTTCGAGGCTGGAGACAAAATCCAGCAAAGCACAAGCACGAATCCTTGGGTAAGTACTCAGTCGATTCTCTATGTTCTCCTTACTGCTATGCTGGGATTATGATGTGTGGACTATGGGGATTACATGACTCTGCCAATTTTACCATAGAAATGATCCCCTTAATGGAAGCGGCATGTAGTGGCGAGATAATGGATTGGGTGGATACATTCTCCGATAAGTTAGCCACGGCCATTCTTAATTTCAGATTTAATTCTCGCGTCACAGAGAGGCTCATTCCGCCATTTTATTACAGTGCCTATGTGTTGGATGTTTTATGTTTCAATTCTGAATTTCCTGTGCTCAGATGGAGGTGGACGTCGCAAGACCCCACACCCATCCACATATATCATCAAAAGTTGTGGAAGACCAACTATAAACACCACCTGTATCAAATCTGCAACGGTTTCATGTTGCCGATTCACTACTCCATTTTTGATAACCCTGCCCCGAAGAATCCAAGGAAAATCGCTTACAACGCGCTCGACCAGGCCAAATTGGCCAAGTTCGAGCACAAAGGAGACAGATATGAGGATTTGTTTGCATCGGCTGAGTCACTATCTCAAGTTAAATCGCTTTCCAGAAATGAATACAACGATGAGGGGCTAGCCGAATTTAACAGAATTAGAGAACAGAGGTTGCAAACTCTACCTCTAGACCTGTTCGCGACTACTCCAACGACGAAAAAATCAAGCAAGCCTGAGAAACAAAGTAATACGCAACCTCCTACTACATCAAAGCAGCAGGAGGAAGTACATAATCAGAGGCAGGAAGAAACCCAGGAAAATGTGCAGCGACAGGATGAAACCCAGGCGAAAACTCAAGAAGAGGGCAACTCGAAAGTTAATGATGATACACAAATTGATCTGAATTTGCTCCAGCAATGGCAACAATTCAACTCAATCATCGACAACCTAGAGTGCTCGAAAGATGATGAGGTTTCTAAAGAGGGCGACACACAGGAAGCGACATCAAAACAGGTTTCGGGCGAAACTAGCGACCCACCCAAATTAAAGGAAACAAAAATAATTCCTAAGGATCCATCGGGCGAAATCATTTTCCAAATAGAAGAGATTCCCCCCTTGGATGTATTCTACAGCCCTAAGCATAAAGCTGTTGTAAAGCGACAGAGGAAGAGGACAAGGGCTGATCAACCTTCTCTATTCCCTGAATTAACAGTAACGGGCAATGTTGTGTGGAAAGAGGAATTTGATCCCTCCGATGACTTAAAAAAGCTATCGCAATACGCTGGAGCATATTCGGCGGCAACCATAGTTAAATCATCGGAGGTGAGCAATCTATTGAAGGCGAAAGATCAAGACATCTCTTCGCTACAGGCTCAATTATCGGAAGCATAGCAGAAGGCAGAGCAGGAACTGCTAGTACAGCAACAAAATAATAATCAGCTGACTAAGCAATTGCAGGAGGAAAAATAGACGAGTGATGAAAGTGCAATCCAAAAGCAAAAGGAGCTATCGGTAGCATTGGCGCAATTAAAAATATCAACAGAGGGAATGATAAAATCCAAAGATGAACAAATCGCTCAATTATCAACTCAAATTGAGCAAATGAAAAAGCTCCCTCAGGTAGATGAGTTTAAAGCAGAGGCGCTTCAATTAAATAAAGCATTGTTAAATCAAGTTAAGCTCCTATGTCAGCAAATCATGCAGGCAGAGCCATTGTGTGAATTAGTGGCATCCATAAGCGAAAAAGTAGAAAAGGCAAGGACAGATTTGGATCAGGCCGAGGAAACATTGACAAATTTTTTGGAATGGCAACATTCTGATCAGGGACAGGCAGCTAACCTACCAAGGATTCTGGAATCACATAAGGAAATATTATTCACAGAATGGCAATCGCAGTTAATGAAGGCAGAAAGAGCAATTTTTAGATGCAAAGCAACCGTTGGTAATTTGGTTGAATTAGTAAATAATACTCTTTATTTGTCTAATATGATTTTCCAATGTACTCCAGGCTAATTAACAGCAACAAAGATGTTGGAGCATTCATGCTACCCAGAGCTGGAGAAAAATGAAAGATTAATCGCGGGGATCAACAGTTTAACATGGGATGCCTATTGGTTCTTCTTAGTGAAGCCGCACAGCCAAAGAGCCACCTTAAAATGCCTCACAGATGCTATCGGGTATATCATACCCGATATTCAGGATGCCACCTTTGCTACCCAACTCA
>APFE030685081.1:212184-282667 GCA_000404065.3 Pinus taeda | reverse complement strand
TACTTTTCAGGCAATGCTATGTTTGATTTCGCAATCAAAAGAGGATTCAAACTCAAATATTATGCTAACTATTATCCTTAGGGAAATGGTTTGGCCGAATCTACAAACAAAAATCTTATTAAAATTATCAAGCGAACTATCGAACAGAATCATAAGAATTGGCACAAATATTTAATATTTGCATTATGGGCTGACAGGATAACGCAAAAAGCTTCTGTAGGTTCTTCCCCATTCAAACTTGTTTATGGGAAAGAAGCTATACTACGAACAAATCTTATCCTTCCTTCTCTAGCCCTAGTTCAATTTATTGAAGAAAACCCTTCTTCTTCTTTACAGCTTAGACATGACCAAATTCTAAAATTAGAAGAAGAAAGAGAAAAAGCTAAAATCATTCATGAGAAACATCAGCAGATCATCAAGTCATCATTTGATTCAATTTCATCTGGTTCTAAACAACTCCAAGTCAGTGATTTAGTCCTGAAATGGGACAAAGCCCATGAAGATAAAGGAAAACACACCAAGTTTCAGAAGATGTGGCTTGGACCATTTCAGATCTGTGAAAAGATAGGCCATTCAACCTTCATACTACAAGATTTATCAGGGTTGAGAGATTCTCTCGCTGTTAATGGCCTTATCTTAAAGAAATTCTTCAATTGAGGAGGTAACCTCTTCTCCTTTTAATAGCATTTTTGTAGTTTGTAGTAGCATTAGGAAATAAAACTGTAAGGTATCTCCTATTTGACCTTTGCTGTATTGAAAGAGTTTCTCAAAACAAGTAGTGTGATATTTACTTTCAATAAATAGAAGTCTTAAACAAAAGAAATGATTTCTAGGAAATTAGATATAATTGCATTCTGAAACTACACTACAATCCTAGTGAACCCCTCTCGAAGTTTATAAATATTGTAAATCTTTTTATATTTTTCAAATTGGTTACAAAAAGGTTATCAATATCAAAATAGGAGCTAATCCAAATTCAGCATCTCCAACTCCTACCTTGTCATCCATCCTCTCTTAAGGAAGAAATTGTCTATCCCACTTACTCAAGTTTGTGGTTACTCAGAGTGTAATTCCAAGAATACTCGATACAAAAGATAAGAGGTCTTATTAAAAGCCTGCTTACCATGTTCATAGGGAAATAGTTTAGCCGACATTACCAATATTGCATACCAAAACAGGGTAATGGCTTCAATTGTAAGACAAGGGGTCTCATCACGAGCCAGCTTGTTCGGTTAGATTACTACCAGTGAATGGCATTGTCACTTAACTGGCCACCACACCAAGGAAATGGATTTTTATCTTACAAAATAATAGAAAAATAAAAGAAATACAAAATGTGAAAAACATATTTTGAATTCATTCTGTTAATCATGCTCTAAGGTGAATGGGACAATAGACAATGATATGGTTAAAAGGTATCCCTGCTGAAACTATGGATGTTTGCTGGCAGCAGAGGCTCTACCTATGAAAAAGGAGTTAATTTTAATAGCTGTTTTGGAAAAGTTTTTTGTTTTATCAATATCAACCAATAAACACCAATTCAAAATCTAGAAGGTATCTATTTTTAACAAAAGAGGAAATTAGAAAAGAAAGTTTTGTTTTGTCTGAAATGCAACTATACCTAGTTATATTAGAATTTTCTCTTTTGATAAAAATTTCTATTTTGAAAAAAGTTTAAGTATTTCTATACTTTTCAGAGATAACTGTTTCTTCCAGTGAATCGCCAATTGTTGTGCCCTACAACAACCCCCCATTTCATATCATTACTATTCCAAAACCATAATATGAAATGGGTCCCTTTTTTATTTTTGTTTTTAATTGGCATCAATTTAAGTTCTATTCTAAAAGATCCAAAGAAATAAAAGAAAACATCACCAAAAGGCCTCTCCAATAAACCAATCGAAAAACCTTCACGTAAAACGATTTATCTTTTGTCATTGTGATAAAGCAATCGCAAGATCGCATATCGCAATCACAAAGGGAACACAACTTGAGGACATTTTGATTTGCTCCGATGTGAAATTGCTATCGGGTATTGGTGAAACATAAAGTAACACAATTAAGGACCCCTTACTCCGATGCGATGCGATATCGGCAATCGGCGATAATGGCTAGACGCAAATAAACTCCCTCTTGCCCCGATGCGATGCGATATTGCTATCGGCGATCGACAATTCACCACGCACACATTCTTAACCGCTCCACTCGCCTACTCGCGATGCAATGTGATATCGCTATCGGTGATCGGGGATTCCAAACAGAAACAAAACAATGACTTAGGATTTTCACGACGCCCGATCGCGAAAAGGGCATAAGCACAGTTTTCAAAGTAAAACCATAAAGGCAGTCTAATACGATTTATTCGTAATTAAGGCAACATCTTTCGAAAAGCTGCTCATCCACGTTCAACCGCCAAATCGCCCAAGGCATGCTTCAAATGAATTATTCAACCATTAACCAAAACGACTAGTATTAATGACAATGACAGGCCTTAACGGCCATTTAATGAAAACAACAAGCTTGCAATCTATTCACAGGTTTGGTCCAAAGCCATCTTAAGTCGATCGATCACCATGAATTTATCAAGATATATATATACCTCAGTCTATTTGATTCATGTTATTGTTTCATGTTATTATGCCTATCTTTCTCTCTGTGCAGAATTCTTCCGCAGAGACAGATTTGAGTGGGATGGGAAAGAAGTCCGAAAAGACTACAATGCCTTCCGCTTCACCAGCCACAGGGAAATCTGTTGTTGATCTAGGCAGTAAGAAGAAGGGGCTTATATCAGATACTACGTGCCTGGGACTTACCAGAGCCACTTGGCAAGGAACATATAACCTGATTGAAGTTGAAGAGCCAAGGGTGACAGGAATACAAGTCTCATGCGACAGTACTAGCAAATCTGAGGCTAATCTAAAAGACTTGGCCAATTCCTTTCTTCACAGAATAGCGGCCCGGGAGAAAATTCTCCCATATACGAATGTGGTAAGGTGGGCGATCCAAGAAATCCCAATTACCGATAGAACTTTTAGAACTATGGATGGGAGGATTTTCGGTTCTTTTCGAGCCGAAGATCTAAGGCAAATGTATCATTTACCGGCGGAGGAGAAGAAGTATAACACGACATTCCTGGAGAAGTTCCGAGCAGAAAATGAGACCGAGTCTGAACTAATTCAAGGCTAGAGACAAAATCCAGCAAAGCACAAGCACGAATCCTTGGGTAAGTACTCAGTCGATTCTCTATGTTCTCCTTACTGCTATGCTGCGATTATGATGTGTAGACTATGGGGATTACATGAGTCCGCCAATTTTACCATAGAAATGGTCCCCTTAATGGAAGGCATGTAGTGGCGAGATAATGGATTGGGCAGATATATTATCCGATAAGTTAGCCACGGCCATCCTTAATTTCAGATTTAATTCTCGCATCACAGAGCGGCTCATTCCGCCATTTTATTACAGTGCCTATGTGTTGGATGTTTTATGTTTCAATTCTGAATTTCCTGTGCTCGGATGGAGGTGGACGTCGCAAGACCCCACACCCATCCACATATATCATCAAAAGTTGTGGAAGACCAACTACAAACACCACCTATATCAAATCTGCAACAGTTTCATGTTGCCGATTCATTACTCCATTTTTGATAAGCCTGCCCCGAAGAATCTAAGGAAAATCGCTTACAACGCGCTCGACCAGGCCAAATTGGCCAAATTCGAGCAAAAAGAAGATAGATATGAGGATTTGTTTGCATCAGCTGAGTCACTATCTCAAGTTAAATCGCTTGCCAGAAATGAATACAACAATGAGGGGCTAGCCGAATTTAACAGAGTTAGAGAACAGAGGTTGCAAACTTTCCCTCTAGACCTATTAGCGACTACTCCAACGACGACAAAATCAAGCGAGCCTGAGAAACAAAGTAATACGCAACCTCCTACTACACCAAAGCAGTAGGAGGAAGTACATAATGAGAGGCAGGAAGAAACCCAGGAAAATGTGCAGCGACAGGATGAAACCCAGGCGAAAACTCAAGAAGAGGGCAACTCGAAAGTTAATGATGATACACAAATTCATCCGAATTTGCTCCAGCAATGGCAACAATTCAACTCAATCATCGGCAACCTAGAGTGCTCGAAAGATGATGAGGTTTCTAAAGAGGGCGACACACAGGAAGTGACATCAAAACAGGTTTCGGGCCAAACCAGCGACCCACCCAAATTAAAGGAAACAGAAATAATTCCTAAGGATCCATCGGGCGAAATCATTTTGCAAATAGAAGAGATTCCCCCCTTGGATGTATTCTGCAGCCCTAAGCATAAAGATGTTGTAAAGCGATAGAGGAAGAGGAGAAGGGCTGATCAACCTTCTCTATTCCCTAAATTAATAGTAACAGGAAATGTTGTGTGGAAAGAGGAATTTGATCCCTCCGATGACTTAACAAAGCTATCGCAATACGCTGGAGCATATTTGGCGGCAACCATAGATAAAGCATCGGAGGTGAGAAATCTATCGAAGGCGAAAGATCAAGACATCTTTTCGCTACATGCTCAATTATCGGAAGTGCAGCAGAAGGCAGAACAGGCAGAGCAGGAATTGCTAGTACAGCAGCAAAATAATAATCAGCTGACTGAGCAATTGCAGGAGGG
The DNA here is from genome assembly GCA_000404065.3 of Pinus taeda. Lineage (NCBI taxonomy): Eukaryota > Viridiplantae > Streptophyta > Pinopsida > Pinales > Pinaceae > Pinus > Pinus taeda. Next base: position 278,020 of record APFE030685081.1, on the reverse strand, counting down.
AAAACAGAGGATTGATGAAAGTGCAATCCAAAAGAAAAAGGAGCTATCGGCAGCATTGGCGCAATTAAAAATATCAACTGAGGGAATGATAAAATCCAAAGATGAACAAATCGCTCAATTATCAACTCAAATTGAGCAAATGAAAAAGCCCCCTCAGGTAGATGAGTTTAAAGCAGAGGCGCTTCAATTAAATAAAGCATTGTTAAATCAAGTTAAGCTCCTATGTCAGCAAATCACCTAGGTAGAGCCATTGTGCGAATTAGTGGCATCCATAAGCGAAAAAGTAGAAAAGGCAAGGACAGATTTGGATCAGGCTGAGGAAACATTGACAAATTTTCTGGAATGGCAAGATTCTGATTAGGGACAGGAAGCTAACCTACCAAGGTTTCTGGAATCACATAAGGAAATATTATTCACAGAATGGCAATGACAGTTAATGAAGGTAGAAAGAGCAATTTTTAGATGCAAAGCAACCGCTGGAAATTTGGTTGAATTAGTAAATAATACTCTTTATTTGTCTAATATGATTTCCCAATGTACTCCAGGCCAATTAGCAGCAACAAAGATGTTGGAGCATTCATGCTACCAAGAGCTGGAGAAAAATGGAAGATTAATTGCGGGGATCAACAGTTTAACATGGGATGCCTATTGGTTCTTCTTAGTGAAGCCGCACAGCCAAAGAGCCGCCTTAAAATGCCTCACAGATGCTATCGGGTATATCATACCCGATATTCAGGATGCCACCTTTGCTACCCAACTCATCTTGCACCTCAATAGACGACCCGAAGTGGAGCCAATGCTTGCAATAAGCCAGCTCAGGTTTAAAGGCAAGCAGCCTGAGTCATGATTCACATCGACGACTGCCAGATCTCCCCCAAGGAGATAGATTGCATTCATTGATGCCAATTTAGTAGGATTTTGTTTCATAGATTTTTGTTAGCTTAGTAGTATTTATAGACCCTTTCATGCATTTAAAAAGGGTCGTAAAGTTTTGTATATGACTTAAACCCTGAAGTTGCACTATTGCAATTCAGGGATATTCTTTTATGAAACTGGACCAATTATTCTGAGTTTAATGAGGAAGGTGTTTATACAAATGTGCACTACTGTCTTTGTTTAAAAGCATTTCTGTGTTGAAGGAAGAATTGTGAATAGCGATTGGTATCTGGGATTGATTAGCAGCTCACATGGTACTATTATCTACGTCTGTACTCATTCTTGTTATATGAATTGTTATTTAATCGCTCTTGCTATTATCGCTAATATATATGTGCTTTTCGCAGCATCCTTTATGCATCCCATTATTGGTTGTTTATAGCATGCTTCTCTTTCAATCGTATATATGTATCGATGATATAAATAGTGAATGCAGTAATTCATATTAATCGCTTCATTTTGACTATTCATGTGAAGTAACCATTGAATGATTGAATATCTCATGTTTATTTTACAGAGTCATCTATATGCCTGTCAGATAGATAAGGATTATTTAACGCTGCATTCAGAATGAATAAGTTGTTCCCGGGATTAGTATTAGTTTCCCTATTTTTGTCAATAGAATAAGCTAGTCGCCTATCATTAAAGAAAAACTATTCATCACTCATCCACCCCTTTTATTCATTATCGGGAAACTAGTCCCGTTATCTCCAGTCGGAGCCACCATCCCAAACAGAAAAGGAGCTGTACTAAGGTTCGGACTGGGTGGTTATCCCCCAATGTTGTTGTAGCGATTTTCGAGGCATCTACAAGACAATTTTCTATAGGGGTTGTTATCTGCTAGTCCATAGGACATAGCACTACAACATGGGCTACGTAGGGAAATCAAGGGCTAGAATATGCCCTAAGGCAGTGTTGTAGCAAGGGAGGAGCTTCTCAAGGGTGTGTCTCATCTCTCTAAGGCACTATTTGGAGACTATCAAGCGAGTTTAAGGTTGCAACATGTGCCCTAATGAGAACAACAACCAACAACGGAATGTTAACTAAATTATGAGCAATTCTTTGGGATGATTGAGGTTACTAGAGGTCGAAGTTGACTGCGTTTGATGAGCTACTTAAAGGAAGAATTCTTCCCTGTTTGACCAATATTGACTCTTCTGGTCAGGGCTTATCCACTGCTATCATAAATTATCAGAATTGTAATTTGTACTATCTCTCTCTCTGCTAAACTATTGAAGTATATAAGAAGATTGATCAAGGGTTTCCCCACATTGGGGTCTGTCCCTGGATGGCACCACATCTTCTGTCCTATTGTATTGGCTTATCTTCTACTATTTATGTTTATGTTCCATCTACATTTTACTATCATGCTAATGTGATTTCTAAACTAGATATTGATATTGGATGAATAAATAAATTAAAGTAAAATGCTCATAAGCATGGAACATACCAAAAATTAACACGACTAATATCCCCAATCCTAGTTTCTACCTATATCAATAATGATATTTATGGCTAAGATTATATCATAATAAAAATCACGAGTTTCCTAAAACTAATTCACTTCAAAAATAAAAATACTCACCTTTGTCTTACTATTTAATCTGAAATAGGAAACAGGGGTTGGGGAAAGTTTCTAGTAACATAATTGGAAACATAAAGAATTTTGCTACATTGAATTGCTATATATCAACTAATTCCTAACATAATATCCTTTTAAGAAAATATTTGTCTGCACTTATATTCTTACATCGATAGTCATTAAGTTTATGATTATAATTATAAGCTGCCATCTAATTGACCTTGAAAGAAACTGTAAAAATATAAACTAGTTTCCTTTATGAATTGCAATACTTGTGAATTGCTTACAAATTATATGTTGAAAATAAGGAAAACAGGGTTAATGATTATAGTTTGATCATATGCATCAATTCCTTCTCTAAAAATATGTAAGAGATTGTACTCAGTTAAATGTAGAGCAATCCTCTTCAGTGGAGCACTCTACATCCAAAGGCCCTTTGTACATGGTCGATGTGTGGATGTAACCTGAAAGAGACTGATCCTTTGAAGAAGCTATCAAAGGTATGAATATAAATAGCATTGTGATATTTTAACATGATATATTAGAATGAGCTAAATGTTTAATTCAATCTATAGAGGAACCTTTATTTATTGCAAGTATTCAAAACCAGGAAATGTGCCCTGGAAACTATTACAGAGGCTTATCGCTTCCTATGCAACAAAATAATATTTAAATATACTATTGAATCATCTGATTGAAAAAAGGTATGGAAAATTAATAGCAAAATATTACAGCTGATGATATCAAGTTAATCAAGATTGCCTACAAAGAAATTTGCATTGTGACCCACAAGCATGCAAGTTTCAGTGCTAATGATAAATAATAATGTAGAATAGAAGGACAAAATGGCATCTATTGACATCTCTCAGCTGTGCAATATCCCACTCCTCTAAACTTTATCTCCATATACTAATTCTAGAATGAGGTGTCTAAACCTTCAATATATCTTTTAAACTACTGAAATATCAATATCCAAGAACTAACTCCAACACAAGTAATATAACATGAAACAACCATACAAACTGGAAATGCCTAGGTTAGTCGTGCCCTTCATTGTTTCCCTAATTTTCCTGTTGGAAATTTAACAAAAACTATCTAAATAGACCAGTCAAGAAAAAGGCCAATATGTAAACTCAACACTCTAGATTTATTTAGGAACTCCAACACACTTCGGTTCAAAGTGCATAATTCATAATCAAATCCAATACATGACATGTAAAACTTGTCTATTAAAATTTATTTTGTGATGTGCTCAAATAATACATGCATTTTTAATATAACGTAGGCCTCAAGGATGACATAAATCTGCCAAATATACTACTTGCCAAAGATGAAATCAGAGGGACAATTTTTTTTTAATAATTGCAGAATTTGTGAACTTGGAAAAGGAAAGTGTCAAAAAACTGGACTATACACTACTTTTCCCATTCCTAATAGGCCATGGGATGTTATTATCATGGATTTTTTACTTGGATAATAACATCTCGTGGCCTATCCCACCAGATCATAACCAAACCAACCTATTTCAGCTGCAGGTCGTCTAAACTCACTGAGTCCTCTTAATATGCCAACAACCATTTGAGCACTTCCTCCTTGTGATTTTGGCATGCCTATAGTTGATAAAAATTCTTCTTCTTCTAGAATGTCGGGGGCCTATGGTTAATTCCAATTTGAGATACAAAGGTTACGTTGTTCAATTTTATAAAGGAAAGATTAGAGAAATGTTAGTGATCACTCATAAAATAGAAAAACTAAAAAGGTACATGATGCCAAGGATACCACAAAAAAAGAATACAAAACTTGAAGTTGTACAAGTTTAAATATTTGGGGCTACACCACCAATCTTGAGGCACAACATTCATGTAGTAACACTATACTAGGGGAAAATCAAGCAACATACTCTTCAACAATGAAAATTTTCCACTATTTGAAGAAAACACATGCAAAGGTCAATGTCATACATATCCACACATTTATAGGGAAGAGGAATTGATGTAGACATGTAACTAATCTATTCTTCTAAGATAAAGTGACACAAGTGGAGAGAGAGTAAAACAATTTATGTTCGGATGGCCTTCGCTACCTTCCCATGGATACATGTAAAGCGATGGCATATTTCAGTTAGCTTAAACATCTAATTAGCTTCATAGTCTAGGAATATGAACTATCACTTGGTATTATCGAAGACTTAGCACTTATATGGTCATTGTTGAGAACCATTTTCAAAATTAAAGCAATAGTCATGAGGATTGATTGTTGGTCAAAAAGAAATAAAGCTATAATAGTGGCATCCCAAATATCAACAAAGCAGTTAGTGTAATTTCCTATAAACTCCCAAATGATACCTCTCGAAAGGATTTTCCAGGCACACACAGTATTCTATGTACTTCACATATGTTCTTTGGTTGATGCTTGGTACCTTCTTGAAGTAATGTCCCTCTTGCCATACTAGGTTGATAATCTCACTAAAGTGGTGACGAAACCTATTGGAGGAAGTATATTCATAGCTCTCATGTCACATTGAATATATAAAGCCTATCTTGGATAGTTGTGGAGGAGGCCCACTGCATATTAATGGCCCAAACCAATGCCCAATGACCCTAAGAATCATTAATGCTCGGAAACACTTTTCATCAAATCAAACAGTTCACATTATATAAGATGAATTTGATCAATTATTGCTTACATTTCCCAACTACTACTCAACATAGTACTTACCAATTGCAAAAAGAAAGCATTCCCAAAGGAAAATGGTACCATATTGTTGATTAGGAATTCAAAATTTTAGTACAATGTCATAGATATGTTAAAACAACTGTTGATTGCTATGGAAAGTCCCTAACTTCAACAAATTAACCCATCCTTTTATAAATCTATTTACTACAAGCTTACTACATGAAACCCTTATAGGTTTCATTTTTTCTTAAACAAATAAATTTATTGTCCAAAACTTTCATAACATGATATTGAGTTTCTTATTGAATTGAACTTTACTTGATTAATGTGTTTTCTTCATTTCCAAAACCAAATAAATGTGCTATTAATTTACTATAGAGCCTATTTCAGGTGGATGTTTCATCACCAAGAGGTTACAACAGTCATAATAGGTGCACCCTATAACAATGGTAGTGCATGTGTAAGAGTAGAAGTTAAGAGTTGAGAGTGACATTGACCAAAATAGGTTTGCATGAAATCCAAAAATAGAAATTCACAACTTGATTGACTCATTCACAGATAAAAACACACAAGAGCAGTGGTCATTGTGTTTAATGGCTCTTTTTTAATAAGTAACTCATAACACATGCCCTTTGGTGGCACAAAGTAGTGTGCAGGTTCCCTTATGTTGATGAATAGATCTATCCCTCTTTATGTTTTGTGTTATATGCTCAAGAAGGAAAATAAAAATTGGGTTGATGTTAACATTGTTGAGAACTAACAAGTAGCTCCTATAGACTTATTAACACTTAGGGCTGGGCTTGGTGGTCCTTGGTGTAAACCTCTAGATCAACACTTCATCTTCATCAATTTGGTATGAACATGGTGGCACATTAGAGGTTTCTCAAGTTCTTTCAGTTCAATACAATCTAATTTGATTGAAATCAATTCCAATCATTATTATCCTTAGGTCATTTTAGGGTACATGCATGTGATTTAAATTTTGAGCAGACTACTAATCACTATTTTTGGAATAGGCACATGCACTCTGTGCATGTGATAACCAACACTTTATTCAGATACTTGTGGCATTCTAGGAACTTAATTGACATTTTAGACCTTAAACACTGACTTTTTTACAATCACTCATGTATGGCGTTAATATGGGAACCATAGACAATTTTGAATCACATTAGGGACTCCAACATCATGTTTAAACATGTCTGCATCCTAACACATAAGTGGTGATAATATGATCCTATTTGTGAGGTATTTGGAAACCTCACATAGTCTAAACATTCTTCATATATATAACACATTCCCAATCAATGATGCTCTTAAGAACATCATGCTAGCATCGTAAACCCACAAAATGTAGCCACTGAAGATCATTACATCACACACTATAATATGGCTTTCTCTACATTCTTTCTATGTCCTTATTTTCCCTCCAACTCTACTTCAATGTGTGCCATTGCCTTGTCCTCACTTATGTTGATGTGTTACACCACATACAACAGTGCTTCAATATCTTCTTCTCCAACCTTCATCATGTCCTAGATGACAATCCCATACCAAGGCTTTGAATTTTGAAACCATGTTCAACAATGTACATAACAACAATAGAAATGACAAAATTGTAAGAAAGAACCATATGGATTGCATTATTCATGTAAACACATATTTTATGTGGTCAAATGGGTTTATCTCGGGTGGTTGTGAGGAATGATTGCTAACCCTCCCACCCAAGTTCACTTCCCACAAGTAAGATGATGACCTTTGTTGTAATAGCTTCAAGCCTTGTTGTTGGGTCTAGTTAGTCCTTTGAGGACCGAAACATGTATATTCCTTGTATTGAATATAAAAATATTTCCCATAGGGAAAAACATATCTTATGTGAGGAAATTAAGTACGTGATAGCTTGTATTCCCACACTTTGAAGCTAATTAAATTATTAATCTAACCTCAATATGACACGACGTTTTTTAACATTAGTCACTATATTGTTTGAAAACTTGACAGATGAAAGGACCAAGTGGGGAAAATAACAGGACTTATGACACAGTAGCACAGAGAAACCATCGTCCAATGAAATCTTGCTGAGAGGTCAATGGAACATAGCACAATAAGAAATAGGCATAGACACAATAATGGCAATTCTGACAAGCAGGAAGGCAAAACTGACATGCAGAGAGAGGCCACAAGACTAATGACTCAAATTGGAGCAGGGTCAAAATTTTCCCAATCTCGTACCATGTTAAACACACACATTGAATGATGAACACAATATAAAACATATAATACATCCTAATGATGGTTGGTTTCATACTCAAAGGTCTCCTGGAATCTAGTGACTGTTCACATTCCACCACACCAAACCTTAGTGGATTAGATGTCCAACAAAATCCCTTTAAGAAATGGTATAGAAAAAAACATCCAGTTTTACATTTCAAAAGTTTTGGTCGAAGTGTACGGACCCATACTTTTGAGTCCTAACACAATGTGAAACATATTTTGCTATACTATGGTATGTTGGAGTAAAAATTTCCAGCTATATTTCCTATATTGTTCCTCTACTGACAAAGTGATTGAATGCACGGGTGTTGTCCTTGTTGAATTTCTTATCTTATCTTACTCCCATCCATTGTGATCAGAGCTATGCCTATAGGCACTTCTATGGTTTTGAACTTCTTTGCTATTTTTGTTTCCTATTTTGTGACTGGCACTCTAAGCACATATTTTGTCATCTTTGCTTGTGAATGAAAATAGAATAAAATAAGGAAATGAAATTTAATAAATTCTTGAGCACTTTCAATCCAAATCATGTTATTCTGATTATGGGAGCTTAAATAAGTTGTCTTTGGAATATAACCTCCTGGATTTCATCAGATTCAATGCCTCAAAGAAAGAAACATGTTTGAACCTCCACATCATTAATATGTGTACAAAAATTCCTTCGCAAGAATTTGGCCGCAACAAGAAAACCAAACTCTCTCCAACACTAAACTGAAGTGACATCAATGAGACAATAGACCAATTCCCACTTTTAGGAGGAGCAGATGGTAGTACAAAACTTTTTATATGGGATAGTTCACAATGTTGCTATGTAAAACTTCAATATCACTAAAAGGTATAGTCTTAAATATAGATGACCTCTAAAATATGGTCTTAAATATAGATGGAATTCACTGCACAAAGGCATGGAATATCATTTGTGATAATTACGGTTTGAACATATGTTGGTCCCTTACCTTCGACTTTGTCTCAACCATTTCAATATATTTATTTGATTTGACAAGTGACATGATATTTTTTTGCTCTGTTCTTATCAAACCATACTTGATCACCATGTTTAGAGTTGTTTTCAACCCTTCCTTATACTTTTGTTTCCACAAACACTTCTCAAGCTCGACACCTGACTACATGATGTATTCCAACAACTAATCGTGATCACAAGGTGTCCCTTAGCCACTAGCAGTCACCTGCAAAATACCTTAAAAAATATAAAAAGTGCATAATGCACTCTTGTGAGAAGGGTTCATGAATGTCAGACACCCGATCCCATGCCCCAACTATTCTAACTTCTTATACACCACATAAAATAATGCAATTGAATGGAGAAAGAGTTATCTTGAATTGATAATCATGAATCATTAAACATAGAGAGATATATGTTGAGAAAGAAGTGCCTTGGTGCTAGCAATCAAGGCAAAATTATCTTGTCGGAAATCCTTTTTCAACTATACAGTCCCTTCCTCTAAGAGGCTAAGTTTCCTTATTGAAATTGTCTCCTTTGCATATAAGAATTGTTGGTCATTAGAGTCATGAGGATGATTTCATGTGTGGCTAGAATTGGACTATCATTTGGGGAAGGAACCCCTGACTCACATGCTAAGATATACCATTGATTATTGTACTTTCACTATCTCTCTTCTTCACCCCCACCCCCACCAACAACCCCGATACTCATTATTATATATGTTGGAAATCTTGATGAGCTGAAATATATATTTCTTTAATTGGTACTATTTTATTCATTGAACTGAATTATTATATGGCTAAAAGTATTTGAAGAAAATTGTAGTTGTTTTGTTGTGTTCAGGTTCCTTAGCTATAAAGTGTGGCAACTTGTTGTGGTGAAGGTTACACAAAACTTAGAAGGAATAAGGATAATCTATATGATTTGGTGAGTTTCTCTCTTGTCCTACTTTCTTCTCATTTCAGGAATTTGATTCAATAGATAGGGAGATTAAATCCTTTTGTTTGTTTTACCTTTCAGTCTATCAGAGAAATCACAACACTTTTCTAGGGATCTTTGACTTTCAGAAATATGTAAAAACCATTTAGACGGACCCCTCTGAGGAACTCCTCACCACAAAAGGAAGTATTTTAATAATCAAAGGGTTTATGTATCACCAAAAGGTACAAAATAATAAGCATGTCTATACTACTAGTTTGATAAGTTCTAACAAGATACAGCCCCTCACCTATTAGTGTTAGTCATCCATTCATTGATAGTTTTACCATAATAAAATTATACGATTGGAAAAATACTTTTAAACATTCATTTAGACGAGCAATAAATACTTACAAAATTAAAGCCCAATTGTAAAGTGCATCATATTCTTGTTGGTTCCTTTCAATTTTACTTGCATACATATAGTATATATCGAGATGTGCATAAACATTAAAAGTAAACATTGACATAAATATATGTTAACTAAAAAATTACTTACTCCATCCTTCAAAGCCTTTCAATAAGTTACACATATTTAAACTAGAAATGCAATTGCCAAAATCTAAAGAGAAATGAAAGAACTATCACATCACCAGAATTTGGCTATTGGCATAACAATAGCTTATGGCAAAGAATGAATTATGTTTCATGAAGAGTGCTACAAGGAAAAGGATTTCAATGTAAAACTTAATATAAAATGTGAATACAGTTAAATTCTTAATATACGCAATCAAACTATCAATACTAGTATGGTATAGCATTGCAAACAAGATCATAGAAAGATGGAAACATTAGTGTTGGATAGAATATGACAATCTTCTCTAAACCAAAGTTGATTAAACTTTCCTTCTTGAATCTGCAATGTTACAGAAGGAATAGACTAAAGGAAAAGGGAAGGCCTCCCATTTTTATGAGAAAGTAATTGGATTTAGAAGGGAAAAGATATTTGAGGCCAATGAGGAGGATTTTTAGGACACCCCAATAGATAATGAACATCCATTATCATCGCCCCGTCACAGATGTTATAATCCTACATTCAATTCAATCACAAGAGATGTTTGTGAAAACAAAAACAAACATTAGAGGAAATTACATGTACCTCTTTCTAAATTTAAAGGATTTTGATTGGTTTACATATTATGACACAAAAACTACATGAAAATTTCATGGGCACTTTTACGCTAAAATTTGCAGGATATACTCAAAGAAAGTGTGTATGATACTTTGCTACATTACATCAATGACAAAGGCTAAGAAAAGGAAAACAATGAGTCCTTGAGCTTTATCCTCTCTATCATCTTAACTCTGTCAGGCTTGTAGATCAATACAACCACAAAGACAATCACATGTAAATTTTTTATAATAATAAAAAATACAAGGCAGAGGTAGAATGGAGTAAATATTTCCCAAAGAATTTGTGGATTTGGTGTGTAATCTTAAGGCCTGGCTAGTGTTGGGTTGTTTACAACAAAGTTGGAGTAAGGTATTGATTTCCTCTACTATCTCAATCCAAGTTTATGGAATGTGGACAATTGATCCATTTAGTTTAATTATAATTTATTTTGTTATAATTGTTGTGCATTGCAAGGTCTATGTTGTTTGGCTACTATTTTCTCTAATATATAGGAGAATGAAAACTATTTTATGAAGAAGCTAATTTCTTAACATGTAGAGTAAAAGAAACCATTGTTGAAGAAGCCCATCTTGCTCGAAACCAATAAAAATATAAGGCAAGACCTAGAAACAGGGCCAAAGACCTTTAGCAAGGATTCAATGGGTTCCTTGGGGATGTTTTTAATCATGGAATTTATTTTCTATTCTCTAGCTGAAGGTCCATATAGATATTTTACATGGAACATTACATGGGGCACAATACGGCCTCTTCGTATTTATCAGCAGGTATAGTTTTAAAAAATCTCAGGCATGTTTCAATGCCAATAGTTGTAGCTCACATATGATTTTCCAAGATTTTTCTGAGACACATTTTCTTATTTTTGCAGGGGATTTTAATATATGGACAATTTCCTGGACCCCAGATCTATAGTGTCACCAATGATAACATATTTGTGAATGTATTTAACAACCTGGATCAATCTTTCTTTTTAACTTTGTAAATTCTTTGTGTTCTATCTTTGTGGATTGGTTGATTTAGATTCATGGATTTCTTTGGTGATCTACAATATTGCATTTAGGTGTTTAAAAAGGTTTTGGTACAGGAGTGGCATCCAGCAATGAAGAAATTTGTGGCAAGAAGGAGTACTTGGCACATACTAGCCCATACAAAGGAAAAACTTTATGTACATGTTCCAGATGAAGGACTACATAGCTAGCTACTATTAATTTCCATCATTGTATTTGTAGAAAAATGTAGGGGGATTTGGATAACTAAATGTAGCTAGCAGGGCCCTGATCCCCATTCAAGTCCCTCCACATGATGGTGATACCACTCTGCTTATAAGTGACTGGTACAAAACCAATGCTTTAGTAATTTATTAATCAATACCTGAAACATGCATATCGCCTAAAATTAAAGAGACTAGGTATGTTCAACTTCAGCTTGTCCACCAAAATGTTCTCTTGCAATGCATCAATCTTACCATATTCTATCTTTGGGAAGATCCTTAGAAGAACACTTGATGTGGGCAGATTTATTGGTAATCCTGATGTTGTTCACATTCATGGTAGTGGGCTTCCAAATAAAATAGCAATTACAGTAGAACAAGGTGCTTATCTCTAATCTCTATCATAAGGCATTTTGGTAGATTTAGTATAGTTGTTTCTAGCATTTCAAAGATTCACAAGATCCAATTTAACCTTTTTTATCTAATGGATGTTGAATCCATTGCTTCTTGTCTTGGGATGTATCTCAAATGATGGATCTATTAATCTACAGGGAAAACATACCTCCTCTGAATTTCAAATGTCGGATTGTCATCATCTTTGAACTTTAGGATTCAAGATCACAAATTGAAGCTGGCAGAGGTAGAAGGATCTCACACTATTCAAAATGTTTATGATTCTCTTGACATTCATGTTGGCTAGTCCTACTCTATTATGGTCACTGCAAATCATCCAGCTCAGGACTATTACTTTGTTGCATCTACCCATTTCAAAAGTCCTCATATTTTTAATATTAGGCATTTTCTACTACAAAAAATTTCAGAAGCAAGTTTCTTGACCAATTCCACAGGGTCCAACAACCGAGATCGATTGGCATGTGAACCAGGCTAGAACCATTAGGTTTGGTTCTTGTCATGCTTAGTTTGGTTTTAGCATAATCTATGTGTGATATAATCTTATATCTTTCACATATAGATAGATAGATGAATGTATATCTATATGATTGGTAATGTTTTATGATTGCTAGAAAATATAGATAAAATATCATCATGGAAATTGGGGATAGCCATTAAAAATAAATTGCAAAGAATGGTTAATTGTTTCTTGGTTCGAGTAGTCGGGATTGTGGCTTGCCATCTCATCTATCCAGGATCAAGTCTCCAGAGGCATGTTCTAAACTCTATTTTTTAGGTGAGGTTCAAGAAGGAGGAAGCCCCAAAGAATCTTGGTTAGACAAAGTTGAATTTTAAAATATCTAGGAGTTTTTACCTATCCTATATAATCAAGTTCTCAAAATTTGAATGGCTATTGTTGTACAGATGGAACTTGACAACTAGTGCGGCTCATCCCAATCCATAGGGGCATTTCCACTATGGTAAAATCAACATTACTCGAACAATAATCCTCTCAAACTAAGCCCTCATCATCAATGGAAAACAATGTTATGCAGTGAATGGTGTCTCCTACGTGCATTCTCAAAAAACACCATTGCAACTTATAGATTACTACAACACAAGTGTAGTGTTTTTCACTAGTTCATTCCTGATAATCCCAACATTACATTATATGCTCACAAGGTGACAAATGTGCTAAATGTGAAATATCATGCTTTCGTTGAGAATCCAAGAAGAAAATACAAAGGGCCATGACCAAATTTAAGTGGAAATCTTACCATTAGAGGGTAATTTTGAAGTATTGAGGAGCATACATGTTGAGGAGTTCCATACAAGACTACAAAGTGTAGTCAAGGTCTGAGAAGGAGAACAAGTAGGAAAATTTGATGATTTTCCCACTATAAATAGTCCTAAGCTTTTACAAACCCTAGTCAAGGCCTTGATACTTAAATCCTACAAATTGGGTATGGAGGTGACACCATCCTTCAACATATTATATTTATTCACAAACCCTACAGACCCTAGATTTGAAATACATTCTTGTGGTTGGTTAGTGTTGCCTAACTAGCTTTCTAAGCAATTTGGAGGCCAACTGGATATCTTGGTCCTACAATTGATCCATACATTTAGAAATATTTAATTGTTTGACATGTTTGAAGAGCAAAAACGAGAGAAAGAAATGAGAGAAAGAAGGAGTGAATGAGACCTGAGATTTTGGTGTTTTCACGTGAGCACTTCGTTCCAGAATCTGCACCCCATGGATGCTAAGAGTAAATCCCGTGTCCTTGCTATCAATGTCGTGGTGATGAGGGACAACAATTCTATGGCTCCATGAAATATCCACATTGCTCTCTATTTTTTCCCTTTGGTTATGGGATCCCCTTTGTCAAATCAATTGAGTGAGTAGCAAGAATAGGAAATCCAACCCCATGGATGCTGAGAATAAATCCTGCAACCATGCTAGCAATGTCATGGTGAGGAGGGACAATAGTTTGTGGCTCCAGGAAATCTCCACATTGCTCTCCATTTTTTCCTTTTCGCTATGGGCTCCCCTCTATCAAATCAATTGAGTGAGTAGCAAGAATAGGAAATCCAAACCCATGGATGTTGAGAGTAAATCATGTGGCCCCTCTAGCAGTGTCATGGTGAAGAGGGACAAGAGTTTTGTGGCTCCAGGCAATCTCCACACTGCTCTCCTTTTTTTCCCTTTGGCTATCGGCTCCACTCTGCTAAATCAATTAAGCGAGTAGTAAGAATAAGAAATCCAATGGGTCATGGGAAACTTGTATGTAGTGCACAATGTATCGAACAACTATAGGAAAATACATTTATACTACTTGAAAAATAGTTGGAAACAAAACAATCTTTGATCGTGCAAAAATATATAAAGGGTGCTAGAGTTACAATTGGTTATTTAGAACAATTAGATTTTTTCTCATTGCATTTTTTATATCCATTACTATTATGGTAAAGGTTAATGTAAATTTAATATTAAGATAATATGCACAAATTATTGAACAACTATAGGAAAATACATCTAGGTGACTTGAAAAAGAGTTTGAAACAAAATAATTTTTTATCATGTAAAACACATAAAGTGTGTTATAGTTACAATTGATTTTCATTAGAATAATTAGATTTTTCCTAGTTGCATTTTTTATATCCATTACTATTATGGCAAAGGTTAATGCATATTTAATATTAATATTTATATATAAGGAGTGAAAATGTTGTTAGGAGGATGTATTAAGTTTGCAGTGACATAAGATACATCGGTATTAATAAAAGAAAGATATGAAATATCACATAGTAGTGTGTGAGATCATGTTGCGATGAAGATGCTTTCGACAAAGGGTATTATGCTTATTATTTGGGATCATCTTCATTAATAGTTTCTCTAGGGGGTGTTATCAATATCTTTACATATGGAATGGTATGTTTATATTTCTGGCACAAGACAAACTAGATAATGTGATGAGTGACACTAATATTATTCATCTATAATTCGTTAATATATGACAAAAAATTCCCTTTGCACGTCCACCCACTTCTGTAATGTTTTTTCATAGAAAAGCATAAAATATTCATGATTGGTGGTCATAATATATACAAAGGATCTAATATACATGTAAATATGAAAGATGTTTTTAAAGACCTAACTATATGGAACAACCCATTTACCTTCAGGCCTAAGATATTTATTGAAGAAAATATTGATATTGAGGGCCATGACTATGGACTACTTCCATTTGGTACAAGATATAATATCTACACTAGTGTAAGATTGGGTGTTAATTTAATTTAGTTTATGTTGTGATACATGCTTCACCATATCATAGGAGAAACTCCTAAGAAAATTAGGGTATAAGGCAGAGATCTCACACAAATTCCATGGTTTGTTAATTTCCTGGTCTCTCATTTGGATGTCATTTCCATTCCTCAATTTCATACTTATATTAACAAATGACAACCACTAAACTAATGTGATAATGTATTTGAAAATTTCCTTGAAAAAGAAAATAACTTCTTGTTTCCCCTTTTCCGTAGTGAAATTATATTTCTTTCTCCCGACTTAACCAAAAAATAAATGTCTAATTTCAATGCAAATATGATACTAAGGGTTCTGTAAGGAGGCTAATAGAGGTGATAGGAACTTTATTATTTGAGCACATGGTTTGAAAACATTATGTGTGGAAATTAGGGCTTAGGCATAGAAGGTTAGGGAATTTGTGGAGGTTCCATAGGGCCAGGATGTCGGAAAGGATTTCCCTAGTTGGTTGGGTAAGAAATTCATTCAGGTTAGCTTCAAGGCCATGGGAAGGAAATCACCATCATGGACCTCACTAATTTCAATGTTGTTTCTTTGTGTACTTTTTGCATTGAAACAAGCATATTATGCAACAAGTGTTATCTGAAACTATGTTATAGCAAGTGCCATCTAAAAAATTACAAGTACTGGAATTGAATTACAAGTACTAGAATTGAATTGATCAATTTTTTCACATGTTATAACTACATTTCATTGTCTTTGAAGGTCTAAGGTCAGGTTCTACGAGACCAACCTTGTGACATTTTTGGTGCTATGGTTTTGATTATTATTTTTCCAATGTAATGAAGGCCTCTTCAAATAATACAACCATCTTATTCATTGTATGCTGATATAATTTGATTCCAAACAAAGGATTCACATGGACTAATTAATTCAATGTGACTACATTTAGGAAGAATGGAATGGAATTTACAATGACATTTGTAAATAAGGGAGCTATTTTTTCTACATAAAGTACAAATGACAAAGGTGGAACTATGTTTACAATTATAAATTTTCTGAACATTGACCTTGGAACTGCTGGAACAATTCAATGAAAACATTTTCTTTAATATCCAATGGTGGAAGTTACTGTTGTAGTTGTTTCATTTGCATGCACAGTTGTGAAGGATGAAATAAAGTCACAGTTCAAGAGGCTTGGTTGAACTTTTGGTGGAAGATATAGTAAAGAATCATCTTAATATCCAACTTGGTAGATAACTAGAATGGGGTTACCAGTGAGGTGGATTTTGTTCATCCATGAGGGCTATATCTTGGAATTGTAATTCAAATAATTTCTAAAATATTCCATTTTGAGTAGCATCTATCAAAGAAATCTATGGCTGAAAATTTCCATCTTCCTATTGCCCCTAATTAAATGGAAAACCTTAACTTGGAATAATATTTAGAAATGAAATCATAGGGACACCTCTTTCTATTCTTTGTGCCTTCGTGAAAATGAAATGTGGAGCAGTTATGCAAGATTTCTCCATATTTCAATCATCTATTGAGAAATCTACAAGCTAGGATGAAGAGATCAAAATCACGACTTATCTAGTCTCCCTTGCATTGTTAACAATTAGAGGGATCGTCCTTTTAACTATCCTAACTCGAGCCTAATTTGCAATAACCTTCTAAGTGTCCTGCTGTTGATATTTGGAAAGGGAGGAATTATTGCATATTCAAGAATCTTTCCATCCCTCATAACTTTCATTGGATCATAGTTCAAAACAATGTAAAGGAACCAATTGTCATGTAGGACTCAACACAAAAAGACTAGAATGCCTTATCTAAGGAGGTATTGCTATGTCATATTTAGTTAGCTATTCTAGGAATTAATATTCCCCCCTTCTCTTCTATACAACAATTTCCCTTCCCTCCTCTTAGATCCCTCCTCTCCTTAATTTTATGAAGCTCATTTTTTTACGGCGCTTGAAAAGGTAACATAGGCAAGGTGGGATATGGGCATATCTTCATGGATAATTTGGGATCCCATATCTACATTTATATATGTTTTGTTGGATATAATAGTAATAACGTAGTAAAATTGAAATCCTTGCAAGATGTACTAGTGATCTCCCTGACTCAAGTCTAGACCAAACTTATGCGGTGGGAGATTATCAACTTGTTATAAACATACTCAAATGAATCCTAGAATGCACCTACATTAGAAGAATGTCTTGTATTTTGGTGCATGAAATCCTACTCATATGAGTATAATTTCTCCTTACTTCCATTTTGATGATCATCCCAACCCACATCTGAAGAAATGGAAACAAAATTATAGATAAATTAGATAAACATGTAAGTGTATCCTCATATTTGCA
The DNA here is from genome assembly GCA_000404065.3 of Pinus taeda. NCBI lineage: Eukaryota > Viridiplantae > Streptophyta > Pinopsida > Pinales > Pinaceae > Pinus > Pinus taeda. The sequence goes on along the minus strand of APFE030685081.1, from coordinate 260,241 downwards.
AATCTTATCGTCACAGAAGCCCTTTGAAGACTCTCCCATTAAATAATAATGTTGGACTATATCTAAAAAATAAAAATTTCTTTTACCAATCTCTTTTTAGTTTATTGGTTCATAATATTTGTTTGTAATTCTTAGTGTGACATTGGCCTACGTAGCACAATTTTTATGTTTTGGTTTTTATATCAACAAGAAGAAACATGCCCCTCTTATCTTTTAAAAAGGTTGACATCCTAGGTTAGATCTACCTTTCCCAATGACAGATAAGCCTATATCACTACGTCATAATATGTACTTCATGTTCTCACGAAAAATAAAATGTCTGCTCCATATATAATTTCATGATTGCACAGGAGGATTGTTTAAAACTTAATCATCATTACGAAACTGGCGATGGCAGCACCGAGGTCCTCTTGTGCATCAATAGGGCTGCTCACAGGGTACAAGGGAAGGGAACCATCGAGCAAAAGCAACTTAAATGGTCACATGATGCTCAAGCATCTTACAGAATGGCCCATGGTTCAAAGTCTCTCGCGATCTACGGATCTATCCACTCTCTTGAGCACAAAGAACCTGTCATGGCAGGAAAAAGATAGAACAACATCCCAAAGGCTGGTGATGGGACATAGAGGCAGCCACCTGAGGAGCCTGACAAGAAAAGGGGGACTGGGAAATAGTGAGCACACGAAAGAGAAGGTAAGGGTTCTTTCAGCCAATGTTTTAGCACAATATCAGTCCCAAGATCAAGGGTTTTTTAGCACATAGAAGGCTGGATCTAGCTTCCATAATGCTACATCTAGTAGTCTAGCACTGGATCTAGTAGTCTGGCCTTCCACACACTTTACTCAAACCCCTATCTCAAGCTACGTTGTACCGTATGGCATTTCAAAACTGGGAGGTAGAGAAGTGTATCTGAGATCGATGAAGAGGGAACAAGGACGTTGGAAATCGCAGCTGATGTAGTGATAGAACCCATTTTCTACTCTACAACCTGTCTTGCCATTAGATCCGTAGAGGAACTAGTCTTCCCTTTCCAATAGTTTCGATCCCAGACTACCCCACCCACGCTAGAGGAGTCGCCCGGGCCTGGATTGGGAGAGGTACATAACCAGGACGCATCAAAGGGTGACCAAATAATGGATGTTGCAGATCAGACTGATGCAGCCCTTAAGGGCTGAGCTTGTTATGAAAACTATCTCAGGGCACTGGAACTATACAAATTCTAGGTGATCTGATACCATACTCTAGTTCACGACATTCTAGAATTTGAAAGGGCTCTAAAACAGGGTATTCATCTCAGCTTAGCCATTGATCCAATATATCTGGCACTCAACAAACAGAGCAGCCCATACCAAACCTAGATCTGGAGGTCTGCTCATAGAAATCCTCCTCTACGCCCTGGACCACAGCCTTAGAATGTAGATAAGTTCTGGCAACAGGGAGCTGCGATGATTATGAAGGAACATGCAAACCACCCAACATTGGATCCTGAAGCATTGGTTCCTAAAATGATCGGAGGTAAACAAAGTACCCTCTTTATCAAATCTATGGAAGGGAACATAGTATGCATCAAGATCGGGAGTTGAGAGGAAATAAAAACACTCAAACAGAGGATAGAAGATAGGATAGGAATCCCACCCTACAAACAACTCCTGACCTACACAAGAAAAGTATTGCAAGAGGAGCACAAACTAAAAGACTATGATATAGGCAATGACTCAACCACCTGCCTTAGCACAATATTCATAGAGGTTTTTCTGGCACAAGCTCAAAAGGACTTTTTTCCTTCAAAGATGTAGTAAAAGGGAAGATGGAATCTCAAGTGCAGATAGGACAGTAAGCTCCAACCCTGGGTGCCTACATAGTCGAGCAGACAACAAAGAACCCTGCATTAACAATCGCTATACCCGAGGCAAATGAAATACATGCTGATTATTTATCTAAAGAAGTGATATGCAATTTCAATTGTTTTTTACCCAAACCAGAAGCCCTTCATCAATGGATTTACTCGATATGGACAAAAATCTGCGATATCCACCTCTACTCAAAGGGGTTTTTTATAGTTAAATTCAACACAATCAATGACAAGGAATATGATTTGCATGAGGGACCATGGTTCTGCGGTAATGCTGGCCTTTTTATGACATCTTGGTTTCCAGAATTTGATCCTAACACCATGGTGGTTTCCAAAATGCCAGTGTGGGTAAAGTTACAAAACCTACCTCTACACTTTTGGCACATCAAAGTATTAGAAGGCATTGGCAACGCCTTGCAGAAATTCTTAAAAGTAGACAATGAGTGCCTGTCCAAGGATATCTACACATTTTACAGGATATGTGTGGAGGTTGATCTCTGTCAAGGATTACCAGGCGACATCCTCTTACTCCATAATGAAAATCAATGGGCCCAACCACTCGATTATGAAAACATTGCCTATAGATGTTGCATATGTCGTCAAACTGACCATTTAGAAAGTGCATGTCCACAAAACAAAAAAGACAAGAAAGGAAGACAGCCACTAAAGACGAAAGGATGGCAGTTTTCAGCCACATGGAGAGATGACATAGACGAGGAAAAAGACACAAAAACTACCAACATATTTCAAGAAGCAAAATATCTAGGAAATAAACCAGAACTTAGTGAAAAAAGCAACCATCACAACCCACAGAATGATGAAACTTAGATGGAATCTGCAATAGTTCTACAACCAACCAATCCACAACAAAAAAGTGAGAAACGCATCCCAGGGCAACAATTTGGAGCCAACAAGCAAGGACACTCTACAGAAAACTTAAATTCTGAAAAGGAAATCCAAGCAGCCACAAATGAAGCACAAATGTCTCTTGTAACAGCCATGCCCAACAATGAAGCTTAGAGGGAAGTGGAAAAAAACAAAGGTAGGAAAGCATAGATAGATAGTAAATTATTTTAGATATTGTTTTTGTTAGACAAGTTTTGATAAAGCGTATGTTGTTTACGACATCTGCAACATGTAATTTTACTCAATATGAAAAAAATTACAATTTTCCCGTGGAAAAAAAATATATTCCATGACAATTCTAAAAATGGGTTGATAATTTCCTAAATTCCAAATCATTAGTATCATTATGGTATTATCCCTTATAATAGCTTTCCATTTCTAATTACTATCCATTTTCCTTCATTTACGACTTCATTTGCTATTGAACTTAATCTATGTCTTATGGATATAATAAACATTTTTGAGAGACCATGGTTTATTTGAAGTAAATTAAAAAGTTGTGTATTTGAATTAATGAAATGGTCAATATTCTTTAAAGGAGAGTGTTTCTTCCCCATACAAAGTGCTACATCCAAAGGATATTTCCCCAATATGATATTTTTTACCCAAAGGCAATACATTGTATCCTATGAAAATTGAGTAAAAAGTATACTTCCGCTATTTTTTTATTGTATGATGATATTGATCCAAGTGGATGTTGTTCACCACCCACCTATCCCTTTTAGACCACCACAACTATCTCTTTCAGTTTTTCAGTTTCCATAATTCTAGCACAATTAGCTATTTTTAGCAATTTTTTCGAGTCCTAAACATCCGGAGCCATTTTGAGGCCCTAAATGATGTTTTTTGGGAAATCTGGGGCAACGTGGGTCCAAGGACCGATCTTGCGCTTCCCAAATTTGTAGTGCTAAGATAGATCTTTCTAAAAAACCATTGTACATGTCAAGTGGAGATCGTATGCCAAAGTTACGACCCTGGGAAATTGATATACCATTTTACCCAAACGGGGCCCACAATTTGGTGTTTCATCTTCTAGAGTTAGGTGTCAGGATGTGAAGGGTCTTACCTTGTTTATCAACAATAAATAGGACTTTGAGCCTCATTGTAACATAGTTCAGAGGCATGTAGCCACCACATCTCATCTCAGAGATAAGCTACCATCGCCCTAACTGTTTATTTCCATTTTCTGTTCGTAAGCATATCTCAGTATTTTACATTAATGAAATGAAGTATTATTTCTAATGGATATTTGTGTTTATGGTTATCTCTATAATTTGTTGCATTCTTGTTTAAATCTGGATCAGTGGTATCAGAGGGGCCTACCTTTTCTCTGTTTTTCTTTGCATCTCCCCAACGAGGTCAGAATATAAGGAGTTAGGGCTTGAACTGGTTGAACATTTACAAGACCAGCCTTGAAAATTCTGATAGCCTCCCATGGCAGATGAGAAGAAAGACGAGCGGGTAGGACATCTTATCAAAATATTGCTCGAAGAAGCCCTCAAGTGGAAAAGGAATGCGATGATGGACAACTTTGCCCAAATCCTTTAGTGGCTACCCAGAGACGATGCATCAACTTCCAACATCTACTCGAGAAACGCCACACCATTTAAGGTACAAGTTAATTTTGAAATCCCCATATTTGAGGGTCAAATAGATGCAGATGTTGTAGACAAATGGTTAAATCTGTTAGATGTGTATTTTTCTGTTCATAAATTTTCGAGTCAAGAAAAGATTGTTTTTTCTCTTCTGAAAGCAGCCCCCCACATCAAGGACTGGTGGGAAACCTACTGCGAGTAGAAGAATGAAAGTACAGACTCACTATTTTCAGCCGCACCCACTTGGGATTGATTTCAAGATGTCATCAAGGAGTAGTACTACCCTGTCAAAAGCTATGAGGACAAATACATCAAATGGACCACACTGCGGCAAGGAGGAGACCAAGATGTGTCAAAGTTCACAAACATCTTTCATACCCTTCGCACACAGTTACGTATCAAAGTTTCTAATTTGCATCTGGTACTCAAATACCACAGTTGCCTACACAGATACATCCAAGAAGATATGGAGTTCCTGAACATCTCCTCACTCAGCACTGCGTACTAATACACTATCAAAATCGAGCAAAAGTTGAAACAGAAGAAGTGAGACTTTGGATCTGCAAATCTGAAGACCAAAGGACAAAGCCAAGGCAGGGTGACCCAAGACATCCCATCGAAGCCACAAGAAAAGAACAACACCACGAAGTTGAAGAAGGACACAAGAAAGTGGTGTGTTTTCCACAAGAGCCCCACTCACAACACAAGTGAGTGTCAGACCAAGCAGTTGTTGGTGGCCGTGTTGAAGGCTTCTGAATCAGATGCATGTTCCAACCCTGAGCCAAAAATTGACAAGGAGAATGGAAAAGGGAAGCAGATCATTGATGCAGATCCTAGCACCAGTGTTGCCACTGCCAAGATCCAAAAAAATGAGCCCAAGAATCCGGAGGAAGGGGAGAGTCTTTTCCAGTCATAGATGTGGGTGAAGGGTTCGCCACTGCAATTCATTGTCGACAGTCGCAGCCAAAACAACCTTGATTTAGCTGAGGCCATGAAGCGGTTGGGCCTATTGACTACACCTCACCTATAGCCATACAATATCGAGTGGCTTCATGAAGGATGAGATCTCAAAGTCCGTGAGTAGTGTCGCCTTCCCTACAGCATCAAGCCCTTCACAGATGAGGTATTCTGTGATGTTACACCTCTGGATGTTTGTGATGTACTATTAGGCTAGCCATACTTGTGGAGGCGACATGATGTGTATGAGTCAAGGCCTTGCGTTGTTATTATTTATTTGGATGATTCATTATATAGGATACTAGAGGTAGTCCCACCTACCGCCACCTCATTGATCACTGCTAAGAAAGGTAGCAAGCTCATCTCCTAGACCAGGAAATTCATCTATCTAGTTCACTCTCAAAGTAAGGGGAAGATCATCACCACATCCATGACCGTTGTGAAGGGTTCCTCGACGCAGCTACAGCAACAAAGGGATACAATCATGACAAAACATGAGAACGACTTATCCTCACCCATAGGGGCACCACACAAGTTTCAGGTGGGTGATAAAGTTTGGTTACATCTGCAGAAAGAATGGCTTACAAGAGCCCATCAGAAGCTCTGACCACACCAACATGGTCCTTACATCATTACCATGGCTATGGGAAATAATGCTTTGGAGCACAACATTCCTCCATTCCTTTTCTTGCACCAAGTGTTCAATGTGGACTATCGCCGACCTTGCTTCCCAAGATTACTAGACACATTAGAGATTGCAGAACAGCTCACCAGAGACCCACCTCAGTAGAAGCGTCCTCATCTCAGGAAGAGCTCAACACAATGGGGACCATTTCTTCATAAGGGGGGAGGAATGATCCAGGTGGATGTTGGTGGCCACCCACCTGTCCCATTTGGACACCCACAACTGTCTCTTTCAGTTTTTTAGTGTCCACAATTGTAGCACAATTTACTATTTTTAGCAGGTTTTCGAAGTCTTGAACTTTCGAAGCCATTTTGAGGCCCTAAACGATGTTTTTTGGGAAATTTGGGGGCAACATGGATCCATGGACCAATTTTTCCCTTACTAAAGTTGTAGTTCTTGGATAGATCTTTCTAACGAGCTATTTTACGTGTTAAATGGAGATCGTACGCCAAAGTTACAACCCCGGGAAATTGATGTACCAATTTACCCAAACGGGGCCCACAATTTGGCGTTTCATCTTCTAGGTTTAGGTTTCAGGATGTGAAGGGTTTTCCATTGTTTCTCAACAATAAATAGGCCTTTGAGCCTCATTGTAACACAGTTCAGATGCATGTAGCCACCACATCTCTTCTCACAGATAAGCTACCATCGCCCTAGTTGTTTATTTCCATTTTATGTTTGTAAGCATATCTCATTATTTTAGATTAATGAAATGAAGTATTATTTCTGCTGCATCTTTGTGTTTATGGTTATCTCTATAATTTTTTGTGTTCATATTTAAATCCGGATCTGTTATGTATTTGTTAGGTTTTTAAACTATAAATTGAACAACATTTTAAATATGTATATTTTAAAAAGATAGCATAATAACACATAAGAAAATACACAATTATAAATCAATGAAAATGAAGGAACATTTTACCTCAACACAAGAACTTAAATCGACTCAACTAGCATATGATCCAAAAGATGTATTGGATATTTAGGTATTTCAACTATTTCATGTTGTATATAGAGAAACTTCTATGAAATGGAAGAGAATGAGGAAGGAGATTATCATGCTATGAAAAAAGAAATAAAAGGTAGTTGTCTAGATAATTTGCGTACATTTAGTTATGGATAAACTACAACTATCTTTCCTAAGCAAAAGTGAGGACAGATTGGACTAAATGCAACAACCAGTTCATCAACTTGTTACTAATATTGTCCACATGAGAGAATAGGTAGAGAAGTCATAACAATAGAATAAGGAAAAAAAGACATATGAGCTATCCTTTATACTTGACTAGGAAATTGTCATGTTTAAAGAGGTAAAGAATAAATTGCAAGAACCAATGGATAGGCTAGATACTCTTAACATCTCCTCAATCACTAGTTAACGAATTTTAAAATCACCTGCAATGGATTTCTTACTCAAAAGGTACTTAATAAGGACTTGTTAGAGAAGAAGAATTGCACATTTTATCCTTGGGAAGTATCATCCCTTGTACTTGGTTTCAATTTGGTTTCCTTCCACATAGGGAATATTGGTTTGTTCAATGACTATTCTATATCTTGTTTTGATAATCTAAGTATGCAATGCCTTCCAAGTTTATAATAAACAATCCCTAGATGTGGACATATGTAATTTTCTACTCATCATCTCAAATTCTCTCATCAATTTCCCCCTTTAAATAGGTTAGATTTATTGCATTCTTTCATTCAATATGTCTACCAGCCCCATACGTACACCCATCATTGTAATGATCACATATATATCATAGTACTTACACACAACTAAGAATGCGATCTAAGCCAAAGTTTGAATGGTCCTCTCATACCAAATTTGGTGAGGTCCAGTTAGGACCTCATACCATAGAGAATCATAAACTATTGTTGGGAATTTTTTCGCCATCAACATGTATGTGAATTATGGAATCGAGGTCCATAATAAGGTTTAGACCAAACAATGCCGTCATTTAAGGCCTCAAGATGGATCCTAAAGATTTTCCCTGGAAATTTTCATGGTGGTATAAGTAGTAAAAATGGTACATAAAATTGATTGCTCCAAATATTCCCCTCTAAAATATGGTTGCAAAATAATATATTGTTCCAACCACAATTATTTATACTTTCTAGACATTCCTCTTGGATCATATTTAATAACATATGAACAAATTGTTTTACCTATAACATCTAAGTAAAAATCCTACTCACATTGCTTAGAAGAAGGTAATATGTCATAGTCAAAATCCTTAACCTCCTCAAGAAAAAAAATAATATTACAGGAAGGAGAAGTTACTCTGAATATTAACACACCAATAGGATTGGGATCGAGGGGCAAGCCTAGAAATATCTGGTTGCAGAAAGGAGAAACCATTCCACATTACTCTTTAGGTTCACTCAGTGTTGAGGTGAGCTTGGAGGAGTTGGAGAAGATATTCCTTCTCCAGAACTAATGATCTTAGCCCTCCTGGGCATTCTAAAATCCTGGCACAAGTATTGGTACTCTTTAAATGGAAGGGAAAAATTACCAAATTGGGAGATACTTGCATCTAATTTAGAGCAGGAAGAAATTCAATAGAATGCTAGAGATGGAGTAACATCCAAATCTGAGGAGGAAATGAATTTTTCCTTGGTTAGAAAGGGAAAAAAGGGAAAGGGAACGAAGGCCCAAAGAAAACCATAGACTAGCCAGAACAATGGCAAGATGAAGGAGTTGAGCAAGATAAAATGTTTTTGTTGCCATGAATTTGGGCACTCTACAAAAAAGTGTTTGCACAAGAAGTATAACAAGAAGCCTTCAAGAGTTGTAGGAGGTGAATCACTTGCTTCAAAATTCGAATTAGATGTCACCCTAATTGCATGTATGGAAAACACTATAATGGGGAGTGTGTGGTATATATATTTAGATGCCTGGTTCCATATGACATGATGTAAAGAATTATTTACTAACCTAGAGGAGAAGGATCTCCAGATTCACATAAAAATTGGGGATGATGAGTGGTAAAATACCAAATGAATTGGTATTGTAACCTTTAATAGGGAGTGAGGCTCCCATCTTCATTTGAAAGATGTCATGTATGTACTTGGATGAAGAAGTAGTTGATCTCTATAGTTGTATTGGAGGATCATGGCTACGATATTGTTTCCAATAAGGGGAAATCCTATCTGAGACATATAGCTACCAGACAAGTGAAACAAATTGGAGTTTGTGTTGAGAACCTATAAAAACTTGAAGAGGAAGCTTGCATTAAACTAAGTAGCAAGGTAGGGGAAGTGCAGAGTTGGGTTGTTGAAGAACTCTAGCATAGACACATGGCCGACTTACACCATTGGGCCTTAAAAATCATGCAGTCGATTACCATCGATCTCCTAAAAGACACCCTTCACCAACATGATGTTTGCAAGGGATGTACATTGGGGAAATATGTCAAATCCACCTTCCAGGGTTGAGATAACATAGTTGGAGTAATCTTGGAGTGAGTCCACTCTAACGTATGTGGATCATTTTGTACAACATATACAACAAAACACAAGCATTATGTAATTATTGTTTCTGAATTCTCGAGGAAATGTTGGATCCTCTTCATGCAAAAGAAGGATGAAGTTTTCTCCATTTTTTTTGAATTCAAAGCATTGGTTTAAAATAATACTAGTTAGTAATTCAAAGCCCTGAGAAGTGATAATGCAGGAAAATAAGTATCTATCACCTTTAAGTACTTCTGTATTGAAGGTGTTATTAGAAGAGAAATGATAACACCCATAACCTACAACAAAATGGGGTAGTTTATAGTAAGAACAAAAGAATAGTTTGAGTAGCAAGAGCCATGTTGCATGATCAGGGGTTTCTATTACACATATGGGCATAAGCATGCAATAACGTAGTCTATTTGTAGAACCAGAGTCCTCATAGAATATTTGGCATGATCGCACTTGAATCTTTCTATGGGAGGAAGGCATTTCTATCTCATTTTAGGATTTTTGGAGCTACCATGTATTTTCATGTCTCTAAGGATATCAGGAATAAAATTGAGCTTGAAACTAAGATGGGAGTCTTTGTAGGGTACGTAGAGACACCACATAACTATAGGGTGTATTTATCATCACCGAGGATGATAATCACGAGGAGAGATGTAAAATTTGATGAGGAGAAGGCTATGAGATGATATATAGAGTGAGAGTTGAGTATCCCATCATAGGATGATTTTATAGTTCTTAAGGAGGAGCCTCATCTAGAGCTTTAGGAGGATTTGAAACAACCACATGCAGAGGAGTAGACAAGAGGTCAAGTGGAGGCACCCACTCAACCAGAATCTTTAATAAAATGGAGCAAGAGAACCAAAGAAGCTAACAGATTGGTACAAGAAGCATGGGAGCATGTGGGAGCTCCTTCCTTTTAGCATAGGAAAACAAGGCCACCAGATAGGTACATTGCGTATATGGTTCTCATTATAGATCTCATTGAATCATAGCCTTCTTCATTTGCGGAAGCAATTTGTCAACCACTGTGGGTTGATGCCATGGTGGAGGAGTATGACTCCATCATGAAGAACATTGTATGGGAGGTGGTCCCAAGGCCAAAGAAAAATTTAGTAGTTGGTTCAAGATGGACCTACAATGTGAAGCATGCAACTAGGTGGAGCATTGAGAAGTACAAGGCTAGATTTGTGGTGAAAGGCTTCTCTTAGGTAGAGGGAGTGGACTATGAGGAAACATTTGCACTAGTGTAGATATATTCCTTGATCATAACCATTATAACATTAGCTACACATATGGGTGGAAAATCTGCTAGATGGATGTGAATACCACCTTTCTTGATGGTGTTGCTAAGGAATAAATTTACATAGAGAAGTAAGAGGGATTTGAGACATATGACTGGAAGATGTGTGTAGACTCAAGAGAGCCTGTGTGGTGTCAAACAAGAATCCTGAGCGTGGAACACTCAAATTTATACATATATCAGTTGATTGGGATTCACCAAAAGTAAAGCAGATGGCAACCTCTATCACATTGTAGTATATGTCAAGTTGCTTATCTTGGTATTGTATGTTGATCACTTGATACTTAGAGTAGATGAGTAGTGATTCAGAGATGAAGGAAATGGGATTGATACATTACCTCCTTGGGCTTGAAGTATGGCTGGGTGATGGTGAGATGTTTATGAGTCAGGGAAAGTACACCTCTGAATACTTTAGAGATTTTAGATGGATATTTGTAAGGTTATGGACACACCTCTGGCTACAAACTGGAGGAAGGAGAGTTCTTCTTTAGGAGAGGCAATAAATACTACCATCTACAAATATCTTATCAGATCCTTGATGTATCTGATGAACACAAGGCCTGACATATAATATGTAGCTAATCAGTTATGTCAAGCGATGGTCAAGTCCACCAAGCTTTATTAGAAGGTGACAAATCATGTGTTGGGGTACCTCAGAGGCATAACTAAGAATGGGGTATGGTAGAGGAGGATAAACGGAGTGAAGCTCCATGGATTCACTAATGCATATTGGGCAGGAAGTTCATCAAACAAGAAGAGTACTGCTGGTGCTATCTTCAGTGTTGGGTCTTCAACTATTTCCTAGTATAGTAGGAAACAAAGGTATGTGGCACTCACTCAAGAGAGGCTGAATATATAGCTACAAGTCAAGAAGCATGTAAGGCCATATGGATGAAGAAAATAATTTTGGATCTTTTTAGTCAACAAGTGCAATTGAGAATGATTTATTATGATAATCAGAGCTATATCAAACTCTTTGAGAATCTAGTATTTCATGAGAGGTCTAAGCACATTGATATCAGGTACAATCACTTGCAAAATTGTATGTAGAGTAGAATTATGATGTTACAGTACATTCCAAATAACAAGTGGGATGTTGGTATATTTGAAATGGCATTGTCAAGAGGAAAATTCAAATTCCATAGGTGCAGGATATGGCTAGTTCAAAATCCCTTTCTTGCTAAGTGGGAGTGTTAGAAAATGTAGCAAGAAAGGCTAAATTTGACTTGTTCCTTAATCAAATTTAGTAATTCGATTTTCAAAATCAACAAGATGACTTGGATGGATGTTAACTTATGTGACATAGCCTTATCTACTTGTTTACTCAGTAAATTCTACTTATAGGCTAGAAGTACATTTGTGCATGTAGTGTTACTAAAATTTAGCAATCTAATTTAGTTATTTTTAGTTTGACTCAGTTAACTCAGCTGAAGAAACTGGTTGAGTCAGTTGAGAAATAGAATTGTTGTTAACTCAATCATATCTCAGTTAAACTAGTGAATCAGCTAAAAATAACCTAGATATGAATGGAATTTGAATTTCCAAACCAAATTGGAGGAAAAGGAAGATTCTAATTATTAACTGTATACTATTTGAGTGTACATGGTGGGCTTTGAGGTGAAAGATCAATTACTTGGGATTTTCACAAGGGAATAGTGAATTCCCCTATTATTTAGGAGTTAATTTCCTTGGGAATCATGCAAGGGTATAGGAGAAAGATGGGGCTTTGAATTGACTAAGTGTTTTCCAGAGCAGGATAATCAATAAGAGAACAAGCTTGAAGTGAAGGGTGTGCTTCATGATTGAAGCAAGATATTGTAATAGTTTCTCATTCTTATATGATTAATGAAAATTAGTGGAAGTGTTTTTCCCTGTTGGGTTTCCCTATAAATAAATTTGTTCTTGTTTTTTTTTATGGTTGCATGTCATTGCATGTGTTTCTTAATTGTGATTTCCATTTTTCAAAATAGTAGAAGAAATTTGTAATCTCTTCTTTTCAACTTAAATACATCAGTAGCAGAAAATTCATATTAATTTTTACACTCTTAGGCTGTTGTACGGTACAAATATCTCAGTGATGGGAAACTAAAAAGGTTCCCAACGCTCCTAGTTTTGCCTGGACCACACACTTGTCCTTTAGGATTCTCACCCAAAATAAAACAACATTTGGCCAAGTGTATAGACCCTGCCCTTACCTTAGATTTGATCATTGGGTAGTGGGATCGATGGATTATGGCTAGTTTCTATACACACAACATGGTTCCACTAGGGCGTGGTTTCACCAGTGTCCACTAGATGTTGGACCCGCTAACATGTCAACAAAGTCATGTTCTCCCACTTCCTCTCAACCTTAAAAACATAGTTTATATGGACTAAAAAGAAACGTAAGGTGGGTTTATAAATCAAAACTACAACTGTTGTGCGCCCACCCTCTTGAAGTTTTAAGGAGACTCATGGCCCAATTCCCTAAATTCTTAGTTTTTCGAGAATAACTACCCTATGTATTAATGAAACTAAGTATACCCATAAATTTGGAAATTAATTGATTGAATATGAACATACAATTTTGCATTCACCATGCACATAATAATAAATATCATATCCAAGACACACGTTAAAATTCATGTGCATAGATGACACTATTGTTATGAAACCAGCACACAAAAATATAGAAAATATAGATCAACACCTTAGAAAAATCCTCTTCGAGGGGGAAAACTCCTTTACATTACACAAATGAAAAATTCTTAGATGATTCAAATGAAAAAACCTCCTTTTTATATATAGGAGTCTAAGGGGTCTCAATATAACCAAAGCTGACCTAACAATAATAATATAAAGGCACAAAAATAACAATATTGGGATTCTATGGGGCATAGTAATAACAATAGGGGGACAATAGGGGCACAACAATAACAATAAGGGATACAACAACAATACCAATGGGGAAATTACTAGTATTATAAGGACCTAACATAACCCTCTCCTTTAAAAAATTGTTGTCCTCAACACTTGAGTAGTTCTGAATGCTTCTCTATAAAATTCTCATCCTCCCATGTTGAATCTTCAATGGGTAAGTTATTCCACTTGATGAGATACTCTGAATTTGATTGATTTTGTAGTTGTCAAGTTCTTGTTTCATTGACTACTTCAGGTTCCAATATGATATTTCCTTCCTCATCAAGTTCTGGCAATATTGTTTGAACTATAAGCTTGTCACCTATAACCTTATTTAAGCATGAAACATGGAAAACTAGGTGCACTAAGGAAGCCACGGGAAGCTCCAATTTGTATGCCATAGTACCTATCTTTTTCAACACCTTGTACAGACCATAATATATTGGTGATAATTTAATATCCTTCTTAGTTTTCTTGAGGGACATTTGTTTATATGTTGTAGCCACAGGAATACCCAATCACCTACATCAAAACTTGTTTCACTACGATGTTGATTTGCCTGCTGTTTCATTCCATTCTGTGCCAAGGTGAGGTTATCCTTTAAGAGTTGGAGAACTTGTTGTTGATGCTCGATGTGATCTTCCACTGCTTGAACCTTAGAATTTTCTCTTAAATATGATGTGATGGATGGTGGATGATATCCATAAAGTTTCATAAATGCGGTCATTTTTGTTGTAGTATGGAAGGAACTATTATACCACCATTCAGCCAAAGGAAACCATTTGACCCATTGTGTTTGTTTATCAGATACAGAGCAATGAAGATATCCTTCCAAACATTTGTTTATTATCTTAGTTTTCTAATCATATTGAAGGTGATAAGATGAGTTATGAGCTAACTGAGTACCAAGACAAGAAAATAATTATGTCCAAAAATTTCCAGTGAAAATGGGATCTTTGTCGCTTACAATAATATTTGGGTTTCCATGTAGCTTTTGAATTGTTTCTATAAATACAGTAGAAATTTTACTCGCTTTAAATGGATGAGATAATGCACAAAAGTGTGCATAGTTGGTAAGTGTGTCAAATACCACCATGATAACACTCTTTCTTTGGACTTGGGTAAACTTGTGATAAAATCCATTGAAACCTCCTCCCAACGTTGGTTTGGAATGATATAGGTTGTAATATTCTACGGGTCTTAATTGTTTCAACTTTACTTTGTTGGAAAACCAAACATTCTGCCACAAAATTGAATATTTGATTTAAGGCCATCCAAAAAAAAGTGCATCTTAACCATGTGGTAGGTTTTTATAAATCTTGAGTGCCCTCCTAAGGGAGAGGTGTGAAATTCCCTAAGAATATTTTGTTTGAGCTGGGAATCCTGACATCGGTATAACTGATCCTTGTACCATAAGGAATCATTTTTCCAGCTAATTTATTAGATATACTGGGACCTTGTTATATATTTTGAATGAGTTCCCACACTTCCTCATCATTCTTCCATTCACCCCTTGCTGCGTTTATCCAATATGGTTGGATAATAGAAATGGTTCAAATAAATTCTTCCACATCCTCATCCTTTCTTGGGAGTGCATTTGCCACCACATTTTGCTTCCCTTTTTTGTAGATGATTTCAAAGTCATAACCCAACATCTTTGTGACCCATTTTTGCTGCTCTTCTGAAGATAATATTTGTTCTAAAAAATATTTCAGACTATCATGCTACGTTTTTGCCTTGAAGTGTCTTCCCATTAGGTAGGGTTGTCATTTCTTAAGTGCATGTAGTATTGCCAACATTTCCTTCCAATAAATAGCTTTGTGTAAATACCTTCCTTTGATTGGACAACTTTTGAAAAGAAATGGGTCTTTCTTCTTGCATTAAAATGACACCCATTCCATTTCCCGAGGCATCACATTCCACAATAAAGGTTTTTGTGAAGTTTGGTGTAGCTAAGACTGGTGCCTGGTAAATTGCCTCTTTAAGATGTTCAAAGGCCTTTATTGCTTCTGGAGTCCATGAAAATGCATCTTTCTTCAATAATGTTCTTAGAGGTGCCACTATTTTCCCATAATTCTTAAAAAACTTGTGACAATACCCTGTCAAACCGAGAAATCCTCATATATGCTTTATGCATGTGGGGATTTTCCATTTCGTAATGCTTTTAATTTTTCTAGGGTCTACCTTAACACCTTCATGAGATACAATATGACCTAGATATTCCACCTCTTGTACTCCAAAGAAACATTTGGAGATTTTTGCATATAATTGTTTCTCCTCCAATATTTTGAGCACCATTTCAACATGTTAGACATTATCTTTCTAATACTTGTTGTAGATTAGTATATCATCAAAAAATAATAACACAAATCTTTTGTTTTTGTTTTTGTAGGGTTTTGTCCTGGTGTATATCGTTATCTTTTGATGTTTCTTGTTCCTTTTATTCCACCTCTTCATAATGTATGTAAAATATTTTCTTCTCAGCACACTGTATTTGCTATCACAACTGTAAGAATTCCCTTTTTCTCTTTTTTATTCCAATTGTTGTGGTGTCAACCTTATAGTTTGTGGATGACTATGGGTACCAACACTTCCATCTTTATGGTTGTGAGTCGTAGGCTTCCTTGTTGCCATAATTTTGATTTCCATTTTTCTTTCCAACCTAAATGCCTTCTCCAATGAATCTGGTTCCCAAAGCCAGACTTGATGTTGGATTTTATCTTTCAAAGTGCCTATGAACACAATAATCCTATGCTCCTCTAGAATATATTTTACCCTTATATTCAATTTTTTGAAGTCCTCAATGTGCTCCATTATTGAACCCTTTTGTTTGAGATTTATCAATTGGCTAAAAAAAGTGTTGCTTTTTGTATCCTCATAATGTGTTATCATTTCATCTATAAAATTACCCCAAGTGAAAATTTGTTTACAAGAGCAAAGCCATCGATACCATACAAACTGATTTGGTTCCAAATATAAAGTTGCAATGCGTACCTTTTTTGTGTTTTGGACATTATGGAGATCAAAAAATTACTCCATTTGTAGTATCCATGTTCTAGGATCCTTGCCATCAAACTTCCACTTATCGATCTTTGGAACATGGTGGTTCTTTTATCCAATGTTAGAGTCTATGAAATCATTATCAAGATTTATTTTTTTCTCATCATAGTTTTCCTTTACTACCTTTTCGCCATTAGTAAGCATTTCTTGTAGAAAATTTGTCGAATATGTCTTCAAATCTTCCATGTCTTTCTTTAAATCATCCATCTTAGCTTCTATGCCATCCATATTAGCTTCTACACCTTTATTTAAACCATCCATATGAGCTTCCATGCCATACATCTTAGCTTTTATGTCTTTCTTTAAACCATCCATCTTAGCTTCTGTTACCTTTTGTAAGAGTGAAATTTGTTGCACTTGGTCTCGTATTTTTGATATATCATGTTGCATTTCTTCCTCTTATTCACGAGTCATGCTAGAGATTTCAATTTGCTTATTTGGTGTTTCCATTTTCTTTCTTTGGGGCATCAAATACGATAATAATGCTTCACTATTCCCTTTGAATTCCTTCAAACTAATTTTCAAACCAAGCTTATGCAAAAATTTAAAAAAAAATACACACCTTTTTTCACTTTGTAGGAGCTTGATATTGAATATGATGTATCTTTGTAATTTTGGATCTCCAATGTCTAAAATTTCTTTCTGTAGTAACCCTCTAAGTAATATTTCTAGCCCCACAACTCTGGTGAAGATTGGATTCTCCAATGAAGAGTTATGCCAAATCTCCCACAATGGCTTGAGTACAAACTAGTTCAGTAGAGTGAACTTGTACGGCATTCCGCAGGTCATTGCTTCAACCTCAGGTTCTTAAAATGATATTCAAAAAACTGCAGCCTATCCTCTTTCTATAACGTTTTACAAAAATTTAATCTATTGCTGACAGTGGAAGTTATGATGATTTTCCCAAGCTCACCTGTTTGGAATGTAATTTTGGGGTCTGCAAAAACCCTAACCTCCCCAGATTATATCTCTAAAAATATAGCGAGACAATATCCAAAGTTTGGGACCAAGGATCAGACCGATTCTGTCCCAAATGGGATTTGTGTTTAACTTTTGAAACTTTGTAGCAAAAACTTTATAGCGAAGATGCCATGATGACCTATTTGGAGTAGCGAAACCCTAAAATCCAAAGCTCTAATACCAAATGTTATAAAACTAGCTCACAAAAAGAAAGAAAAGATATATCAACACCTTAGAAATAACCTCTTCGAAGGGTCAACCTCCTTTACATTACAAAAATTAACAATTCTTAGATGATTCAAATGACAAAACCTCATTTCTATATATAGGAGTCTAAGGGGTCACAATATAACCATCGCCGACCTAACAATAATAATATAAAGGAATAGAAATAAAAATAGTGGGATTCTATGGGGTACGATAATAATAATATGGGGAACAATAGCGGCACAACAATAATAGTAACGGATACAACGACAATTGTAATGGGGGAAACACTATTATTATAGGGACCTAACAACCGTTCTAATGACAAAGACACAGTCAACATCAAAACTCAGTCATTCATTTACATTTACAAACATGCACGATATTACATTATTCACAATGTAACAAGATTCATCACACTCCATAAGGAAATACACATAACAAATGTACAGTTATCGATCTATGTGCTTAATGATGGCTGAAAAATGAAGGAAGGACTTCAACTCTCCACCCAATTGTAAGCCAACCACATTGCAATATTTCTTGCAGTTGATTACCTTGAGATAGATCCAAAGTCTAAGGGGATGCATATTAAGGGAAATTTAAACTAAAGGCTTAATGATATGATAACTAGGAGAAGGAGTCCACATTTTTGTTATTTTGTCAAATGCTCAACAATAGTAAGCACAAAAGTGACTCACCGAACAAATGCAATGACAAAAGAATTGTCTCTAATCGTATCAACAAATATTGAAGGGACAAAAGTGGAATTGATATCCAGGAAATATTGCAAGGAAAAATTGTTGTGTTCTTCATAGCCAGATACCCCAACAAAATGAAGATTCCAACAAATCATTTTCTTTATATAGGATAACATGAATGGTAAGTGAAAAAATAACCTTGGTATAGGTGCGAGACAGTAATAGCCTACAAGCTGACGAACTTAGGGTGCACTCTGAGAGTCAATTTCGGAACTGTTAGATAATATTGTCTTAAATTGATATGTTTTTGTCTTAATTGTTAATTGTCTTAAATGAGTTTCATTTTAAGTGGTCATTGTCTTAAATATAGAGTTTTGTCCTAAAATAATTTTTTCTTAAATATAAAGTTTTGTCTTGAAATATTTTTGTCTCAAATTGTTTTTCCCTTAAATAAAAGTTTGTCTTAAAATATTTTTGTTTCAAGCTTTAAATATAAATTTTTGTCTTGAAATATTTTTTTCTTTAAGTGTTTTTGTCTTACATATAAAGTTTTGTCTTAAAATGTTTTTGTCTAAAACTGTTTTTGCCATAAATTTTATATTTAAGGCAATTCAATTGATATTAAATTTTAATGTAAAATAACTAAAATAAAAAGTGACTTTTCAATACAAAAGATTTATTTTGTCTTAAAAAAATGTCTTAAAAGTACGCTTGGTGTAGTAGTGGCGGAGGTGTATTACAACAGTGGTGACGGTGCTCGTGCCCATCCTTTGACTGAGTGTATTGCAGTTGTTGATGTTTGATTGAGGGCGATATATGGTGTGACATGCCAGTTGAGGCCAATTTTCTACTTTAGGAGGCCGATTGTGAAGGTCAAATCGCTACTGAGAGGCTATGCGAATCTATGTTCTTGGTGCAATAGAGTGTGCCTATTTCAATTTTATGGATTTTTTTTGTTATATTACCTGAGTCGTTCATTGAGTCGATATTAGGAAACTAGGTCACAATAAGATAAAAAGATAGATCAATGCCTTAGAATTCTGCCTCTTCGAGGGGGAAACCTCCTTTACATTACACAAATGAACAATTCTTGGATGATCAGATGACAAAACCTCCTTCTATATATAGGAGTCTAAGGGGACACAATATAACCAAGTCGACCTAACAATAATAATATAAAGGTACAAAAATAACAATGGGATTTTATGGGGCACAATAATAACAATATGGGGACAATAGGGGCACAACAATAACGATAAGGTATACAATGACAATAGTAATGGGGAAATCACTAGTATTATAGGGACCTAACATGCCCCTCTCCTTTAAAATAGTGTTGTCCTCAATGCTTGAGTATTTCTAGGTGCTTCTATATAAAATTCTCATCCTCTCATGTGGAATCTTCAACAAGTAAGTTCTTTTGCTTGATGACATACTCTGAAATTGATCGATTTCGTAGTTATTGAGTTCTTGTTCCATCGGTCGCTTTAGGTTCCAATATGATCTTTCCTTCCTCATCAAGTTATGGCAATATTGTTTGAACTGGAATGTTGTCACCTATAACCTTCTTTAAACATGAAACATGGAAAACTGGGTGCACTCGGGAAGCTGCAGGAAATTCCAATTTGTATGCCATAGTACCTATCTTTTGCAACACCTTGTATAAACCATAATACTTTGGTGATAATTTATTATCCTTCTTAACTTTCCTGAGGGACATTTATTTATATGATTGTAGCTGTAGGAATACCCAATCACCCACATCAAAACTTCTTTCACCGCGATGTTGATTTTCATGTTGTTTCATTCTATTTTGCGCCAAGGTAAGGTTATCCTTTAAGAGTTGGAGAACTCATTGTTGATGCTCGATGTGATCTTCCACTGACTGAACATTAGAATTTTGTCTTAAATATTTTTGTGATGGATGGTGGATGATATCCATAAAGTGCATTAAATGGGGTCATTTTTGCTGTAGTATGGAAGGATGTGTTATACCACCATTTAGCCAGAGGCAACCATTTGACCCATTGTGTCTGTTTATTAGATACAAAGAAATGAAGATATCGTTCCAAACATTTGTTTACTATCTTAGTTTGCCCATCAGATTGAGGATGATAAGATGATCTATGAGCTAACTGAGCCCCGAGACAAGAAAATAATTCTTTCCAAAAATTTCCAGTGAAAATGGGATCTTTGTTGCTTATAATAATCTTTGGGTTTGTATGTAGCTTTTGAATTGTTTCCATAAATGTAGTAGAAGCTATACTCGCTTTAAATGGATGAGATAATACACAAAAGTGTGCATACTTGGTAAGTCGATCAACTACCGCCATGATAACACTCTTTCCTTTGGACTTGGGTAAACCTATGATAAAATCCATTAAAACCTCCTCCCAACGTTAGCTTCGAATGGATAAGGGTTGTAATAGTCCCGGGGTCTTAATTGTTTCAACTTTATTTTGTTGGAGAACCAAACATTCAACCACAAACTTTTGAATATCTGATTTAAGGCCATCCCAAAAAAAATCCTTCTTAAACCTGTGGTAGGTTTTTAGAAATCCTGAGTGGCCTCTTAAGGCAGAGGTGTGCAATTCCCTAAGAATCTTTTGTTTGATTTGGGAATTATTACATAGATATAACCAATCCTTGTACCACAATGAATCATTTTTCTAGCTAAATGTATCAAATGTACTAGGATCTTGTTGTATCTTTTGAAGGTGTGCTGACACTTCATCATCATTATTCCATTCATCCCTTGCTTCATTTATCCAATCTGGTTGGATAATAGAAATGGTGCAAAGAAATGATTCCACATCCTCATCCTTTCTTGAGAGTGCATCCACCACAACATTTTGCTTCCCTTTTTTGTATATGATTTTAAAGTCATAGCTCAACATCTTGGTAACCCATTTTTGCTTCTCTTCTAAAGATAATCTTTGTTCCAAAAAGTATTTAAGACTATCATGATCTATTTTTACTTGAAGTGTCTTCCCATTAGCTAGGGTCGCCATTTCTTAAGCGCATCTAGTATTGACAACATTTCCTTCTCATAAATAGCTTTGTGTAAATAGTTTCCTTTGATTGGATGACTTTCGAAAGCAATGGGTCTTTTTTCTTGCGTTAAAACAACACCAATTCCATTTCCTAAAGCATTACATTCCACAATAAAGTTTTTTGTGAAGTCCGGTGTAGCTAAGACTGGTGCTTGGCACATTGCCTCTTTGAGATGTTCAAAGGCCATTGTTGCTTCTAGAGTCCATGAGAATGTATCTTTCTTCAACAATGTTGTTAGAGGTGATGCTATTCTCCCATAATTCTTAACAAACTTGGGATAATACCATTTCAACCTAAGAAATCCTCGTAGATGCTTTATGGATGTGGGGATTTTCCATTCCTTAATGGTTTTAACTTTGTTGGGGTCTACCTTAACAACTTCATGAGATACAATATGACCCAGATATTCCACCTCTTGTACTTTGAAGAAACATTTGGAAATTTTTGCATATAGTTGTTTCTCCTCCAATAGTTTGAGCAACATGTCAACATGTTAGACATTATCCTTCCAAGACTTGTTGTAGATTAGTCTATCATCAAAAAATACTAACACAAATTTTCTAAGGAAGGGATTGAAAATGGAACTCATTAAACCTTGAAATGTAGAAGGTGCATTAGTAAGGCCAAAAAGCATGACCAAAAATTCATAATGACCCTCATGAGTTCAAAATGTTGTTTTTGGAATGTCTTCAGTCTTCATTCTGATTTGATGGTATCCTGAATGAAGATCCAACTTGGTGAAGTAAATTGATCCATGTAATTCATCCAATAATTCATCAATTATGGGAATGGGAAATTTATATTTACTAGTGAGCTTGTTCAACTCCCTATAATCTGGACACATGCACCATGATCCATCCTTCTTGTGAACCAGTACTACTGGAGCAAAGAAAGAACTTTGACTAGGTTGAATTACACCAGCCTCTAGCATTTATGCAACCATACATTCAATTTCACTCTTTTGGACATAGAGATATTTTTCAGGCTTGATGTTTGGAGGAACACTTCTCAGAACCAAATTCATAGCATAATCATGATAGCAAACAGGTGGGAGGCCTTCAGGAGTCTCAAATACCTTGGAATGATTGTCGAAGACGTTTTGGAGATCTGGAGAAATGGATGATTTCGATGTGGGAAACTCTAGTGAACATAATTGTGTAGTTATGCCTCATTGTTATTTCTTTAGAAGCTTTGTCATTCCATTAGAGTTGATTATCTTTCCTAGTTTCCCTGCAATACCCCTTAATTCAACTTCCTTTCCTTTTGAAGAGAATTTCATGAAAATTTCTTGGAAAATTAAAAGCCATTGTACGCAAGGATTGTAGCCATTGGATTCCTAGTCCAACATCAGCATCACACATTGGAAAGGAAAGCATTGGGCTATTAAATACATATTCTACCTTGTATTCCTTGATATTATCGCACTTTCGTGAGAAATTTATGGGTACTTCCCAAATCAATCAACACTATTACCTTTCTCTTCTTGATATGCCCTTCTATCTTGATAGTTTGAGGAGTGGTAATTCCGGCCAATGCATTACAAATATGGTCGGATTCATTTCTTTTTTTCTAGGGTTTGTTCATGGTGTATATCCTCTTCTTTTGACATTTCTTGTTCCTTTTCTTCCTCCTCTTCACAATCTATGTAAAATAATTTCTTCTCAGCACACTTATGACCTTTAGTGTATTTTCTATCACAACTATATGAAAGCCCTTTTGCTCTTTTTCCTTCCAATTGTTGTAGTGTCAACCTTGTAGGTTGTGGATGGCTAAGAGAAACAACACTTCCATCTTTATGATTGTCAGTGGTAGGCTTGCTTGTTGCCATAATTTTGCTCTCCATTTTTCTTGCCAACCTAAATGCCTTCTCCAATGAATTTGGTTTCCAAAGGTGAACCTCATGTTGGATGTTATCTTTTAAAGTCCGTATGAACATATCAATTGTATGCTCCTTTGGAATATCTTTCACCCTGATATTCAATTTTTGGAAGTCCTCAATGTGCTCCATCATTGAACCCTTTTGTTTGAGATTTATCAATTGGCTTAAAAAAGTGTTTCTTTTGGTATCCTCATAATGTGATATAATTTCATCCGTAAAAATAGCCCAAGTGACAATTTGTTTATGAGAGCAAAGCCATCGAAACCATACAAGCTGATTTGGTTCCAAATATAAAGTTACAACGCATACCTTTTGTGTGTTTTGTAGATTATGGAGATCAAAAAATTGCTCCATATGTAGTATCCATGTTCTGGGATCCTTCCCATCAAAATTCCACATATTGATCTTTGAAACCTGGTGGTTTTTCGATCCAATGTTAGAGTCTATGAAATAATGATTAACATTTATTTTGTTCTCATCATGAGTTTCCTTTACTACCATTTCACCATTAGGAAGCATTTATTGTAGAAACTTTGTCAAATCTATGTTCAAATATTCTATGCCTATCTTCAAATCTATCTTCAAATCTGTCTTAAAATTGTCCATCTTAGTTTCCATGCCATACATCCTAGCTGCCATGCCATCCATCTTAGCTTCCATGCCATTCATCTTAGCTCCTATGTCTTTCTTTAAACCATCCATCCTAGCTTCCACGACATTCATCTTAGCTTCTATGCCTTTCTTCAAACCATCCATCTTAGCTTCCACTCCTTTCTTTAAGCCATCCATCTTAGATTCTATGTCTTTCTTTAAGTCATCCATCTTAGCTTTTGTTACTTTTTGTGCGAGTGACATGCATTGTCCTTGGTCTTATAATTTTTATATATCATGCTGCATTTCTTCCTCTTCTTCATGAGTCATGCTAGAGATTTTAGGTTGCTTACTAGGTGTTTCCATTTTCTTTCATGGGGGCATAAATTGTGTATAATAATGCTTCACTATGCCCTTTGAATTCCTCCAAACTAATTTTTTAAACCAAGCTTATGTAAAAATTGAAAAAAAAAGCTGCACAGTTTTTTTTCTCTTTGTAGGAGCCTGATATTGAATCTAATGTATTTCTGTAATTTCAGCTCTTCCAGTTTTGAAATCACAACCTATCATAGTCCTTTGTGTCCTCTTTCCAATGCCACTAGTCTTATCGAAATTAGATTCTCTAAGAAATATTTATGCACAATATCTCAAGATGGCCTAATTATATACTTTTTTGAAAGAGTGAACTTGTATGAAGTGCCACATGTCCTTGTTTTAACTTTTGGATTTGAAAAATATATACAAGAAACTATAGTTCTTCCTCCTTCCATAACTTCTGACAAAACTTCAATTTGATTCTCCAAAAGAAAGTAATGACAATTTTCCCATGGTGATCTATTTGGAATGTAATTCGAGGGTCTACAAAAACCCTAACTTCCTCAGACCATATCTCTGAAACTATAGTGAGACAGGATTTGAAATTTAGAGCTAAGGTTCACACCGATTTCTTCTCAAATGGGCTTTTGTTTTTGCTTATGCAACTTCGTAGCGAAAGCGTTATAGTGAAAATCCCACGATGATTTGTTTTAGCTTAAATTCTGGAGCTTGCAAAAACCCTAAATTCCTCAGATCATATCTCTGAAAATATAGAGAGGAAAACTCTAAAATTTAGACCCGAGTTTCAGTACGAGTTTGTCTCAAATGGGTTTTTTTTGTTTCGCTTCTGAAATGTCGCAGAAAAAAAGTTATAGCGAAAATGCCACGGTGACCTATTTGGAGTAGCGAAACCCTAGAATCCAATGCCCTGATACCAAATGTTAGGAAACCAGCTCACAAATAGATAAAAAGATAAATGAACACCTTAGAATTCAACCTCTTCGAGGGGGCAACCTCCTTTATAGTACACAAATGAACAATTCTTGGATGATTCAAATGAAAAAACCTCCTTTCTATATATAGGAGTCTAAGGGGACACAATATAACCAAGCCAGCCTAGCAATAATAATATAAAGGCACAAAAATAGAAATAGTGGAATTCTATGGGGCACAATAATAACAATAAGGTGACAATAGGGGTACAACAATAACAATAAGGGATACAATGACAATAGTAATGGGGGAATCACTAGTATTATAGGGACCTAACAGTCGAAGAGACACCACCACCGCCTTGATCAATTGGAGGACATCGAGAAACGGATGGTTGCACACGAGGTCTTCCTATAGCGGATCAACGTGAGGGCTGCTGGTGGTGCCTCCACAGGGAAGGCTGAGTATGCATGGCTGGAGTGGTAGCGTTTGTGTTCGCTTAGCATCGTGGCCAAAGTGGCCACTTGGCTGCAGATTCTCATTTTTTAATCTATGTGAAAGTTCTAGCTTGGTATTGTGATGGATTCGAAGTGGTAGCTCGAGCTCATTGATTCGTGTGGTGTATAAGTGGGAATTTATTGACTTTGTGTTGAGAAATCTACTCTTACTTGTTGCTGTGTAATGAAGGTACAATCTATGTTAAAGGGTCTCATGCCTGTGGCTATGTATTTCATTGGAGTTTCTATGAAGAAAGAGAAATGCTTTCCTAATAGTAGGGAAAAGATGATTGGAATACCAGTTGGGATCACCATTGAAGCATTGAATCAGATCTCAGGAGTGCCGAATGTATGAAAGGCAAGCGACTCTTAATCAAATCGGAAATGGAGATATTCGTTTTGTCATTTTGAGAAGTATCGACAGACAGTTGGAGTGGTAGCTGAAGGCGAGGAAAAATGTCCTTCAGATCCATGATAACCTATGGATAGAAAAGAAAGTTTTGGCTGCGTGAAAAATAAGACCTTTCCACATTGGGTGAAAAGAAGAAAGCGAGTTGACATGGTATTATGATATTTTAATGGGAGTAGTTTATTCGATGTGGTGTTTTTTGAGGTGTGATCACAAATTAAGTATACAAACTCTTTAATGGTTTTGGTAAAGAATCACTTATTTTATGAAGTGATTGGTTCATGTCTTCGCCTCCTAATTCATTTATAATAAGTTTTTTGGATTACTGAAGATAATTTTATTGAGTTTAGCAAGCTCAATATGTACTTATTTTTGTTGAAATTGGCTACTCTAGCAAATCACATTTATGTGAATATTGAAATCCTAGAGAATTATTAAGCAATGATGTTAAAGATGTCAAAGACAATGTTGTGGAAGATAATAATAAATCTATAGGGGGAGGTAAAGGAGAAACAATAACGATTAAGCAATGAGAGACAACCAGTTAAAGTTTGTATGAGTTTGTGGAATAGACTAATGATCATGGTGTATTATGAGCCACATATTGTAATTCGAGAAAATATACATTTCATATATTGTTTTGTAATGGTTATTTGTGGTCCTTGAAATGTTTTATGGACGTGCTATAAAACCGAGGAATGCATACCATTTGTTATGTGTTCCCTCTCTTAGAGAGTTTTAACACCGTGGAAGAGTGTGTCATGCACGATGGATACACTTGGGTGAGCCGTATTGGCTTTAGACTCCATGAGGTGAAATTTGATATTTAGGGGGTGTTCATCGAGAGGTTGAATGAACCATGTATGTGAAAGGCTTCCTAGTATACTCGCCGTTGCAAAAGTTGGGAACCCATGCATTCCATAGATGGTTGTTCCTTTATATGGACATCAACAATTGCATGAGCAAGGTAAAATGTGTAATTACCACACTAAACTAGATTTAGATCTTGGACATCATATCGAGTATTGATTAAGGGACACTATTAGGAAAAGTAATTCCTACTTGTCTATTATGATTTTCTATACGAAAGGTTATATCTATATATCCCTAGTTTGGTGTGTGGTTGACGTATTCTCTCACCCCACTGCTTGTGTGTCCAAGATAATTTCCCACACTTCTTGTATATATGTAATATCATAATTGATCAATTAGATAGTTTGCACCATCAAATTTTATCTCCAACAAGATTACCAACTTTTAGAACTTCAAACCTTAATGTGAGAGGAATCTTTGGGATACTTTCAATAGAGTTGTGATCATGAAAAGAAAGTGAAGGTAGCCATTGAAATTCTACATAATGTACAAAAATATTGAGTTGCATAGATTGTCGAAATTTATATTGTTGTCACAAGTAGAAAGCATAATAAGGTTTGAAAATGGGGTTAAGAATGATTCACAATTTTTTTTCGAGTAATGAAATATGGTACAAAACGTGTGTGAGGATATTGAACCAAATCTTTATTATTGTTAAGAAAATGAAACACTGACCCTATATGAACTCTTCAAATCTATGAATTCTTTAGAAACATTTGTTTGATGATTGTGAGTCAACTAATAGATATTAGGAATGTCACATTTAAAATCAAACATTCTTGCTCACCTATTTCTGCCAGACATTAAGAATAACGTGGGCTGATTTTTGGCATTGGGTGGAGTTATCTGTGTGACCTATGGAGTGTTCGCAATAGAATTGTGCTTGGTGTCTAGATATACTATACAACTTTATTGAATTTGATGGTAGGAGTTGATTAACAATCAAAGTTATGCAAAGTTATGTTGTTGGGAAATCCTTATCTTTGAATTGGCTAGACGATGAGCTTTTTGTAACTCATTAACATCAGCAGCACCTTCAGTTGAAAATAATTAATATTATTTTGTATTAATGGAGAAATGGT
Source organism: Pinus taeda (assembly GCA_000404065.3). Taxonomy (NCBI): domain Eukaryota; kingdom Viridiplantae; phylum Streptophyta; class Pinopsida; order Pinales; family Pinaceae; genus Pinus; species Pinus taeda. The sequence goes on along the minus strand of APFE030685081.1, from coordinate 232,025 downwards.
AACATAAGTTGTAACTGTATCTCCTTAGTTTAGGACTTTTTCCTAGAGTTTAAGAGTTTGGTTGAAATTTCTTGTTGTACTTAATGATGTAATCTTTCATTCATGAGTAGTAGAGTGAACGGAGAGAGTTCTCTTTGTTTGAGTGCAGTCTCCAGGTGTAGTACTCACCTATGAGCTGTAACTCCTCCTTTTTCAATTCAAGTCTGATTTTTATCTTGGTATCAGAGCATAGAGTAGGAACAACCTAGATTTTTTTACCTCTTTAGGGATGCATCCTTGTATATAACTGTAGTGGTGGTGGAGTATACAGAAGATTCGTAGGATCAGGTGGACTCCAGTAACACCTGTAGCATAGGTCTCAGATGACTAATCATCTCTGACTACAAGAAAGGGTTGGCACGGGTTTGACGGGAACAGTCACGCCATTTTTGAGCAGAACAAAGAGTTGGCACGGGTTTTTAAGGAACAGTCGTGCCACTTGGCGTGGTTTTGAGAGGAATAGTTGTGCTAGTGCACCAAAAATGCTATTGGCATGGAAAATCAAGCCTTAAGCATGCCAATTTTGTGACTCACATCGATTTTGTTTCCAGCGCGGGTCTTTCGCTGTCAAGAAGCGACAGCCTCTTTCTCTTTGGAAGATCTGCAAATTTTTATTTTTGTTTGCAGATCGGCCTTGCCTAGTGGTGGCCTTGCCCAGTGGTGGCACTTTGAAGCTACAGATCTGCTCGGTGGTAGCAGATTGGATTTGCCCGGTGGTGGCACATTGGAATTCCTGATCTATTCGTTGGCAACAGATCGGATTTGCCCGGTGGTGGCACATTGAAGTTCCTAATCTGTTCAGTGGCAGCACATCGAACTTGCTCGGTGGTGGCGCATTGGAGTTCCTGATCTGTTCGGTGGCAGCAGATCGGACTTGCCCGGTGGTGGCTCATTGAAGGTACAATTTTTTTCAGCAAAACAGATGTTCAGATCTAGTATATGGTGTTTTTTTTTGTGACCTGAAAGTGTTCAGTTGGATAGACTTATTCATCAGAGGATCAAAAATTTTATCAGTTCAATATGAATAACAATATAGAATCGTACCTCCACGAGTCTCACAAACTCGATGGATCGAATTTCACAAACTAGAAATTCAAGATGCAGACTTTACTTGAAAGTGCAAATGCATGGTTGATCGTTATAGGAAGTGAGTTGAGATCAAGATCAGCTACACAAGAACAATATTGGGATAAAAGGGAGACAAAAGCGAAGGTCATATTGAAGATGTCCATCAAGGACAATGTTATCCCGCATATTAGAGACTGTAAATCGGCCACTGTCATTTGGACGACACTCAGAAACCTATACCAGACGTAGAATACAAACCATGTCATGTCACTCAAAGGCAAGCTATCTGCATTGAAGATGGAGGAGAATGAGTCCATTGTTGGATTCATTGCTAGAGTTAAATATCTGAAGGACAGATTGGGAGATATCGGAGAGAAAGTTTCTGATTCAGATCTGGTCATGATCACATTGAACGAAATGATTGATGAATACCAGGTGTTCATCTCAGGGCTGTCAGCAAGGAAGAAAGCCCCTGCGATTGAAGAGCTGACAGGGATTTTGCTACAGGAAGAAGGGAGACGACAAAATTTGAAATCAAAGATCAATGACCTTGCTCTGATGGAAAAAAGGAGACAGTATAGAGGGAGGCAGCATCAGCAACCACAGCAGTAGTAGCATAAAGGAGCCAAAACATTTCAGAAGAGACCACTTAAAGGTATGTCCGCTAATAATTTTCTCATCAAGAAATGTTCTTACTATGGAAAACCTGGTCACCAGATTAAAGATTGTTACAAGAGGTAGGTAGACGAAGGAAGAAACAAATAGAGAAAACATAAGAGTTACTTTGTTGAGGAAGAAGAAGACCATAGCCACGAACTTCGACTATTTATAGTCGATTGTGCTCTTTCAGCTTCAAAGGGAGATGAGGACGACATATGGTATGTCGACTCTAGTGCATCCTCACATATGACTGGTAAGAAGGAATGGTTTGAATTTCTTGAAGAAACTTCACGTGGGTCAAAAATCTATTTAGGATATGACAGTGGATATCAGATCAAAGGATATGGTGACATTCCTATAAAGTTACCTTGTGGTGACATTAGAAATCTTAAAAATGTATTGTATGTTCTAGGAATTAAGAAAAATTTGGTCTCTCTCTCAATGATTATTGATCAAGACATGCAAGTTCAATTCTTTAAGACTAACTCTGTCATTAAGGATAGCCAGATGGAAACAGTTGCAACAGGAGTGTGAGTGGGGAACCTGTACAGACTAGATGTGAATAGTATTCCAAAGCAAGCAATGGTTGCAACAGGATCGATAGTTGAAGATCTCTGGCATCAGAGATTCGGCCATCTTAATCTGCAAGACCTCATCTTACTTCAGAGAAAAGGTATGTTTGATGGACTCCCTGTTCTCCATAATGTTAAGCTAGATTGTGATGGATGTGCATTAGGGAAAATGCATAGAGAAGAGTTCCCTTTACATGTCAATAGAAAGGAAAGATATATTTTAGAACTGGTGCATACAGACATCTCCGGACCTATGCAAACTAGGTCATTAGGAGGAGCATATTACTTTCTTTTATTCACATATGGTTGCACTAGATTTTCATGGATATACTTTCTGAGTAAAAAGAGTGAAGCCTTTCAGTATTTTAAAGAGTTTAAATCCATGGTAGAGAACCATATAGGAAAAAGGATAAAAATTGTCCGCTCAGATCAAGGGGGAGAATACAGGTTGGGAGAGTTCTTGGATTTCTACAAGCAGCATGGGATTGTGCAATAGTTTACAGTGCCCCACACTCCACAACGGAATGGAGTGGCAGAACGGAAGAAAAGAACTCTTGTGGAGTGCGCAAGGAGCATGCTTCAAGGTAAGGGTCTATCAAATGGTCTTTGGGCACAAGCTATTAACATTGCTGTGTATTTAAAGAATAGGAGTCCTACTAGATGTTTAGGCTTCAAAACCCCTTTTGGAGCATTTTTTGGATTCAAACCAGCAGTGAGTCATTTAATAATATTTGGGTCAAAAGCCTATGCTCATATACCTAAGGCAGGTAGGAAGAAGTTAGATCCCAAAGCCCTGAAATGTATATTTGTTGGATATGGCACTGAGTTCAAGGCATATAAGTTATATAATCCTATGTCTCACAAGGTTTTTGCAAGAAGAGATGTTATATTTCATGAACAAGTTCAAGAAGAAAAGGATGACCCTAATAGTCATTGCCACATTCCATTGCTAATAGAAGATAACAGTGATGAAGATGAAGAGCAGGAGCAGAAACAAGAAGAAGAAGTAACATATAATGTAATCAATGATGATGCAAGCCCAGAAAACGATGAAATAGACAGAGTTGAGGTAAGTCCCCTACCAAGGAGCTCAGGTAGGAAGACTCGATTATCTTCTAGATTGAAAGGCTATGCATTAATGTCAAAGATTGTAAACATTGTAGAACCTGCAAATTATGAGGAAGCAAGTAAATCTGATGCATGGAGGGCTGCAATGTATGACAAAATAGAATCAATAAATAGAAACCATACTTGGGATTTGGTTGAATTGCCTCAAGCTAAAACTGCCATAGGATGTAAATGGTTGTATAAACCAAAAATAAATGCAGATGGGAGTATAGAGAAACTTAAAGCTAGACTAGTAGCAAAGGGTTACTCACAGCAGGAGGGAATAGATTTCGATGACACCTTTGCTCCTGTAGCCAAGCTAAACACCATTAGAATGCTAATTTGCGTAGCAACAAAACACAAATGGCATCTACACCAGCTAGATGTTAAATCTGCATTTCTGAATGGTGACTTGAAAGAAAAAATTTATTTAGTACAGCCTGAAGGTTTTGTGAAAATGGGACAAGAACACCTTGTGTGTAAATTAAAAAAGGCACTTTATGGTTTAAAACAGGCACCCAGGTCGTGGTATGAGAAAATTGATTCATTTTTTGTACAGCATGGCTTTCATAGGAGCTTGAATGATGCAAATCTGTATACCAAGTTTAATAAACAGAGGCAAATTATTTTGATTTATTTGTATGTAGATGATATGATCATAACAGGGAATGTTAACAATCTCATCAAAGAAATCGAACAACAAATTTCACAAGTGTTTCAGATGAAAGATCTCAGAAACCTTCATTATTGCTTGGGATTGGAGGTATGGAAAGATTCTAGACAAACTTTTCTTACTCAAGGGAAGTATGCCAGAAACTTGCTGGAAAGGTTCAGAATGGAGCATTGCAGATCAGCAGCAACACCATTACAGCAGAATTTAAAGTTGAGTAGTGACATTGGTGCTAAAGAGGTGGATGCCACTATGTACATACACCTAGTTAGCATTTTGATATATCTCACTACAACTAGACCAGATTTGGCATATGCAGTTAGTGTGTTGAGCCAGTTCATGTCAAAACCACTCGAAAGTCACTGGGTCGTAGCAAAATGTGTGTTGAGGTATCTTAGTGGTACTAGTAATTATGGCATTTTGTACACTGACACTTCTGATGTTATTCTAGCAGTTTTTTCAGATTCTGATTGGGCAGGTAACTTGGATGATCGAAGATCTATCATAGGTTATGCATTCAGCATTGGATCTGGGATCATAGCATGGAGCAGCAAAAAGCAGAGCACTGTAGCTCTATCTTCATGTGAAGCTGAGTACCAAGCATTGTGTGCAGCCACGTGTGAAGCTATCTGGTTGAGAAGACTTCTCAACGATGCAGGAGAAGAGTAGAAAAAATCAACTATTATCAAAACTCACAATCAGAGTACCTTCAAGGTTGCATACAATCCAGTCTTTCATAAAAATACCAAGCATATCGATACTCAGATTCATTTTGTTCGAGAGAAACTACAGTCAAAAGAAATATGTGTTGAATATTGTAAAACTTGTGATAACTGGCTGATATTTTTACTAAGTGTCTTGGGCATGTAAAGTTTGAATTGTTTCGAGGGATGTTAGGAGTTCATGATAATCATTTCTCCATTAAGGGGGGGAGTTGAAAATAATTAATATTATTTTGTATTAATAGAGAAATGGTTAAACAAGTTGTAACGTATCTCCTTAGTTTAGGATTTGTTCCTAGAGTTTAAGACTTAATGATGTAATCTTTCATTTATGAGTAGTAAAGTGAACAGAGAGAGTTCTCGTTGTTTGAATCTAGTCTCTTTGTTTGAATGCAGTCTCCATGTGCAGTACTCACTTGTTAGCTGTAACTCCTTTTTTTTCAATTCAAGTCTCATTTTTATCTCCTTCAAGTAACTGAACATCTATTCATATCTATTCCCAATATATATTCCCAATATATGTTCAAAAGTTAAAGACAATATAAGAATCTTTTGAACTCCAGCGTTTAGGTTCTCTACAAACATGGTAATGACGGTGCAACAATCAGTGTTTCCCTTCTAATTTGACATCTAGAAGTTGCTCAGGCAATCTCTCTCTGCCCGTCAGTTCAACAAATTACGTGTAGAAAGCAGAGTAATTCATTTCAGTGACAAAACTTTCTATATTATGAAAATAATAGACACCTAGTTTTTACAGTTTCCAGAAAAGGCATTTTCTTCAACGACAATTAGATTTCCAGCAAAGAGTAAATGAAGCAGTCATCGCTTTTCAAGACATAAAATTCTTTACCATCCAAATGTAAATGTAAATGAAAATGAAGTATTTATTGGTTAAATTTAAAATGAAAATAAGGTGTGAGATTTTTATATTGTCTTCTATTTGCTATTATGTTTGTCTTTATATTTATTAACCATGTTTTTTATATCACCACCACCAATAAAATAAAATTAAGAATAGTAATATCTTTTTCCTAATAGTTTAAAAAAACAGATATTATTATTTTTATGAAATTGAGAGGTTATATCTGTAATTTAGTATGAAGGGATGAAAAAATATTTTGGCATTTTTTAAAATAAAATACAATTCTAAAAAGAAAAGTAATTTAAGTTATAATAAAAAAAATAATATGTTAGGAATGTAAAGTAATTAAAAGTAAAAGAATGAGTGAATAAGATGTTCAAATTTTATAATTTAAAAAAAAAAATCCAATATATAAGCTTAATTAAATTATTTGGAGATTTATGTTAGCTAAATGATGTTGATATCAAAGTGTTATACAATTATATATAGGAAAACATTGTTAAAAAAATATTTTATTTTTGTATATGATGAAATATTCAATGTGGGTTATCAACATAATATTTTAATATTAATTAATATTTTTATTTTGTAAGCTTGATAGATCTTCTTCATTCATTCATTTTGAAAAGCAGGTTATCCCCATGAAAGACTTTTAATAGCCTCAACTTACCCATTGGGAAACAAGGTCGTTTGGCCACAAAAGCTCAATATAAACCATCCAAAATCTCAATAAGCAAGGCCTTATAGGCTAGAATGTCTAAACATCATTGTTCATATACATAGCTTTAATACATGATACTATTCTACATATACATCAAAAGGTTCAACAAAACAACATCCATAACAGAACTAAAAACTAATCATCATCGAGGACTAAAAATGGGCAAGGTCCTTAGCACTTGATCTAGGTAATTCTTACTAGGGAGGCATGGAATGTAATGTGAACAATTGGATTTGGAATTGAATATGCTGCAATTGCTTCTAGATGTAGTGAAGGACTAGTATGGGTTTTGCCAAAGTCAACCGAAGATGACATGATGGCTTTAGCCATGACATTCGTCATAATACTAATTGATATTGACATATACTTAAAAATATATTAATAATAGAAAAACCATTTTCATTTGTGCCCTAGATATATATTATGTAAAATATTTTAATATAGACCTATATATTTGTATATTGTTTTGAAAAATGACTTTAGCCATGACACTCTCCATAATACTAATTAATATTGACATTTACTTAAAGATATATTAATAATAGAAAAAACCATTTTCATTTTTGTGCTCTGATTATATATTTATGTAAAATATTTTAATTTAGACTATATATATTGTATATTGTTTTAAAAAATTATGTATGTATCATGAGAGAATAAGCTATTATGATTAAAAAATTTGAAGTGGCTTCATATTTACAGTTGTGGTCCGTCTATATATACTCTATATAACATTAAAAAAATATAATTAAAAAATAAAATATTACACATTGTATTTTGTACAGATCAAGAATTTTGATCCCTCTATGCTCATGTTAGATCCTTGCTTAAAATGGATTTATATTAATAACTTTTCTTGTGATAAACCTTCTTGTTATTCAAATAGGAGAAACAATTACAATTAAAAATAAATTCCCACCCTATGCTACTTGGGAATACAAATTTTATTTACCCATATTCCATAGTTCAACCTAGACATCTTCATTTCACCTACTCCACTTCCTCTCATTTATATTTGATTTTCCACCTTCCATCTATTGCTTTCCACCTACTCCACTTCCTTGCATTTACTATATTCTTTGCCAATTTGTATCTAATACTTGCTTTGGTTGCTTGGCTTTATGAATAGTAATTGCATATATTTTATATGACTATGCAAACATGGTAACTAGGTCACTATACCAAATTTGATTCAATGTAGGTTTAATATATGATTATGAAATATTGAATATTTAATAAGTATTATTTGATTTAAACCTTAATTTTTAATGATAAAGAAAATAATTTTGTTTATGTGTTCTTTTGGAAATGAAGTTTTCCATTATAATTCCCAGGTGTACCAATCACATTATATTTATAATTGTTAATGAAAAGATTTTAATAAGTTACATTATTTTGACTAAAATTGTGTAGCAATGTCTAGATAATTGTTTTTTTTTTAATTGGACATTTTAAGTGAAATCTGTAAAACTATATTATTTTTTGATTGATTTTTAAAAAATTATTGTAATTTATTAAACAATTGGATTAATTATCTTATAAGGGGAAATAACAATGTCATTGTATCTCAATAATGACAACTAAAATATAAATGAGTAAATAATCCTATTAAATTTCTTTTATATGATTCCTATACATACTGTAACTAATGGTCCAATTGTATTTTCTTCATATGCTTCTTATTTGATTTAAGGTAAATATTGCTATTGAATTCCCTCTACATGATTAAATATAAACTGTTGATTTAAGGTAAATGTTTCTATTAAATTTCTTATATATGATTAAAATATAAACTGTAATATTAGTGAAGCTGTATAGTTTATGTGTACTTGCTCATGTCTATATCAAAGATAAGATTTTCCACACACATTCATACATTATGAGGTATGATGTATAAAATAAATATGAAATATGAAATTATTTTCAACTTCTTATTAAAAAAAACTTATTATAGTTAATACTGAAAAATTAAAATAAGCATAATCTTCAAATTGAAATGTAACCTTTTCTTTTATGTTGGATTCCTGACCTTGAAAGCTTAAATTGGAAATACATTTCTAAACATAAGATTGTGCATAAGATTGTGCATCAGTACGTAACCCTTTCTTTTAAATGTGATCCCTGACTTCGAAAACTTAAAAGGGAAATACATTTCTAAACATAACATTGTGCATCCGTAGAAGCGGTTGATGGAAAACTTGGTTCCAAATTTGAATTGATGGAAAACATGCTTCGTTGAGATTTTATGTAAACAAACTAGGATGTAAGAACTTGAAAAATAAGAGGATGTCGTTTTTTCTCTTTACGAAACAAATTCCAGAAATGTCTTTTTATCCTACCTAGCTATAGAATGTATCTCTAGACGCACGCCAAACTTTTGATAAAATATCGGTTGTTCGTCGAACTATCATGAAGGTTTCAAATTTCTTAATGTAAATGAGTTGAGTTACATCTATTTTATCCTAACTTGCATAGAATGTATCTGTGGATGCATGCTAAACATTCGACAAGAAGTCGGGCGTTCATTGAACTACCATTGCACGGAGGCTTCAAATTTCTAAGCATGCTACACAAGCCTGTGAGGATGCCTCACTAGAGAGGGTTCGATGGAATGCTCTACTTTCCAAGGTTTTGATAAAAGGTCTGTTTGCCATCCATTGGATTTTACTCTAACTACAGCGATACCTTTGGATTATGGTTGAATTTTCTCTTTAAATACTCAGTGGATTGTGTAGTAATTAATTTTAAACTTAAAAAACTGTTGAATGTTCTCTTTAAATACGGGGTGGATTGTGTATTATTATTTTTTTATTAAAAAGGCTTAATGTAATTCAAGAATATCATTGAGTTGAAGGCATACTTTAGGGTTTAATATAAAAGGGATGCTTATTTTTCATATTTAATTTTATGTTTACAAGTATTCATTTTAAATTAAACCAAAATATTTTGGAAATAATAAGTATTATTGGCTATAATAATAATAAAAAAATTGAGGATGGGGGACTCGGAAACGGTGCGAGCAATGGCATCTAGTAGCAGTTAGGGTTTTGGCCTTCCGGTAAACTTGCGGCGGCAGGGTTTCTGCACTGTGCATTCAGATCTGACAGTGGCAGCGTGCGTTCTCAGGACGCCGGCTGATCAGGCGGTCCCAATGGTACCCTCGCAGGGGGATGGGGCAGCGTTTCCGCCCTTTAACGGAAGCCAGCAAGGACCAGAGGGTAACCCAAGAAACGACTCAGCGAATCAAGACAAATCCACAGAGGAAACGCAAAACTCGGCGGATCGTCAAGCCCCAAATGAACATCCAAAGGTTAGTTCTTCCACCTGTAAACCTGTTGCTAATCATAGGCCAGAAGTTGAACTGCCCAGCGACCGAATAAATGGAAGAATACAATACATGAGAGACCACGCTCTTATAGGCAAATTTATGGGTTTCTGGCCTAATGAAAAGGCACTAAGAAGCTGGATAAACAACAAATGGAGGCAAAAAGGTGAAATAACCCTCCTCTTAGGTCCAAAAGGATTTTTTACAGCCATTTTCAACTGCCTGGAAGACAGAAACAGGGTATTCGATGGGGGGCCATATTTTTTCAACTCTGCAGGGCTCTACCTCAGAGAATGGGTAGACCGCTTTAACCCAGACAAGGAAGACCTTAGTTATTCCCCCGTATGGATCAGACTATATTCGCTGCCATGGAATACTAGGATGAGGACTCTTTAAAATCCATTGGATCGGTGATAGGAGACTTTGTAAAAGTGGCTGAAGAAACCAAAACTGTGAGATATATGACATATGCCTCTTATGCCCGGATCTATGTTTACATGGATCTAAAGCAACCATTTCCAGATACGGTGAGACTCTTCCATGAGGATCATGATTGGATCCAGGTGATTGACTACGAGCAGGTGCCTTTTCGCTGTAGGAAATGTCATGTTATTGGACACCACTTCAGAGATTGTCCTCTGAACAAGAAGGCAGAAACTCCAACGAATCAAGAACCACAACAGCAGGATGGATTTACCAAAGTGACAAACAGAAGGCGTGGAAGCAAGAAAACGAATGCACCTCCAAAGTCTGCGCCAGAGGCGAACTCCAAACCCTCCACAAGCAACAGTTTCGGGGTGCTAGCAAATACGGAAACTTAGGATGAACCCAGCAAGGAAAAGCCAACACCCAAGGCAACCACGCAGGAGAAACCAAATTTGAACCAGCAAAGCGAAAAGACTCAGCCGGTTTCAGAAACCTGGAGCAATCCAGCTATGGACATTGACAATCCCTCACAGAGCAAGAACAAAGGGAAGGAGGCAGAAGAAAATCTGCAAGAAACACATTTCATGCAAGACGACAGTGAATCTATTGATATTGGGGAATTCGACATTCTGGGTCTCGAACAAGCTTGTAAATTAGGCAACTTTGATAAAATCCCTGAAACACAAGTCGACAACTTAGTGGAAATATTAAACAAGGCCCAAAAGAAATACTCCCTAGGAGTACAAACAGGCAGCAAATGGGATGGCAAATTTGCATCCAAAGACAACAAAAAAAGGGGGAGGAAAACAACTTTGGAACGAACAATCAAGATTGGAGAAGTCATGGTCGAGTCCGGCAGATATGCCAAACTCACCAAGTATTTCAACACCTACTTAAAACCCTCTCAATGAAGCTAATATCTTGGAACATAAGAGGGCTTAATAGCCCTAGGAAAGGGAAATTCTTAAAAAAATTGATCATGGAAGAAAAACCAACAATCCTATTTCTACAGGAAACTAAATGCACGTCGAATATCTTGGAAAAAGCAGCAGCCAAAGCATGGCCTGGAGGTCAAGTGATAGCTATTGAGGCGCAAGGGGCTTCAGGTGGACTCGCAATTTTATGGGATGCAAGAAAGATACATCTAGAAAATATACATGCTAATAAAAATTTTATTCAGGCTATTTTTCATCTTCTGGGCACAAACATTTATGGCCATATCACGAATGTTTATTTCCCACAAGAAACGCAGCAGAAAGCGGCAATTCTAAACTCAATAGCGCAGCTTAATATAGACAGGATGCATCCACTATGGGTGACAGGAGGATATTTTAACATGATAGCTTCATTAGAGGAAAAGCTCGGCGGTCGCTGCAGAACCAACAGGGATGGATCGCTTCTAAAAGATTTTATTCAAAGTAACTGGCTCATAGATTTACCTACAGCAAATGGCCCCTACACATGGACGAACAAACGTGTGGCTCCCATGCAGATAGCATCCCGCCTGGACAGGTTCTTGATCTCAGATAACGCAGTCCATGTAGGAGGAGAATTCACAGCCCACATCATACCTTTTTCAGGGTCAGACCATTGGCCTATAGAGCTTCTCTGGAACAGGCCAGGTAATAATATCAAAAAACCTTTTAGATTCGAAGCATTCTGGCTTTCCCATCCATATTTTAAGGACTTCATAAACACTACATGGCAAAATTGTAATCCTATTGAGAACTCCAAAATGGAAAGATTCCAAAAAAATTTGAAGTTGCTCAAGAGAGAAATAAAGCGATGGAATAAAAATACCTTTGGCAATATTTTTAAGGAAAAGGAAAAGCTTATCCAAGAACTTAAAAATATTCAGCAAAGATTAATCTTAGAAGGGCGATCAACGGAGCTATCACTAAAAGAACAAGAAATGGAAGAAAAACTTTTGGAGCGAGAGAGACAGGAGGAAGTTCTATGGAGGCAGAAATCCAGAATCCGATGGCTGAAGGAGGGGGAGAAGAACACCAAGTTCTTCCACAGAACCACAGTGCAAAGGAGAATGCGAAACCAAATCTCACAGGTTACCAATGCCCAGGGAGAAAAAGTGGAGACTCAGGACGAAATAGAAAAGGAATTCCTACGTTATTTTAAAGAAATGAGTCAAGAGCCAAACATCAACAGAGAGGCAGCCATAGATAGCATCACAGGGCATATTCCGCGGCTGATAACACAGGAGCAAAACTCCCTGCTTCTCAAACCAATTAGTCTCTAAGAGGTAGAAATTGTTGTAAAATCTTTAAAAGCGGTAAAAGCTCCGGGTCCCGATGGCTTCTCGTCAAACTTTTTCCACCACTTCTGGGAATTAATCAAATGGGAAGTGTGGCAAGTTGTAGAAGAATCACGCAGCATGCGATGGATGTATCCAGGCCTAAATGCAACTTTCATAGCTCTTATACCTAAATCAGAGGAGTCCAACTCCCCTGACAAATTCAGGCCCATTGCCCTGTGCAATATCATTTACAAGATTGTCTCAAAGGTAGTGGCGCTCAGATTAAAACCACTGCTCCCCGTCATCATCTCCCCAGAGCAGTCCGGATACATCGAAGGAAGGCAAATTACAGACGGAATAATTCTCTCTCATGAGATAATTCATTCTCTCAAACATTCAAAAAAACCAGGTATGCTTCTAAAGATTGATCTATCTAAAGCCTTCGATAGTATAAGCTGGGATTACATGCAAAAAATTTTAAGTGCGTTTGGTTTTGCCAATGCATGGATTAGATGGATCATGAATCTTATCTCTTCCTCCTTCTTTTCAATCTTGATTAATGGGATTCCCTCCTCAACATTCCATCCCTCAAGGGGATTGAGACAAGGAGATCCCCTGTCACCGTTCTTGTTTATCATAATGGCGGAAGGCTTGGGAAGAAGCCTTAACTCAGCAATCCGATCCCAAGCTCTCAAAGGCATTAACCTTCACGGTGCTCCTACCGTTTCCCATCAGCAATTTGTAGATGACAACATGATCTTTGGCCACTCCTCTGTCCAAGAAGCCCGATCTCTAAACACTCTTCTTAAAAACTTCTCTGAAGCCTTTGGCGCTCGTATTAATAAAGTCAAATACCAGATATTCTTCTTTAATACCCACCCGACCACTCAGCGAGCCATAGCCCGAATGTTAGGCTTCTCCATTGCCTCTTTGCCCTCCAAATACCTAGGTGCCCCCCTCCTAGCTTCTACTCAGAAACACTCATCCTGGACTTCTCTACTGGAAAGGCTGGAAGCCAGACTCTTACTCTGGACTCACCGCTCTCTAAATATGGCCAGCCGTCTAGTGCTAATCAAGGCGATACTTCTGTCCATGCCATTATACTTATTTTCAATACTGGCGGCACCAAAGTGGGTCTTAAAAGCCATTAAAAAATTGAAACGAAACTTCTTATGGGGCAGTACTGGACCTAACAGGAAATGGGCATTAGTCAAATGGGAGAAAGCATGTCTCTCGAAGAAGGCAGGGGGAATTGGTCTCCGTGATCCCGAACACAGCAATGCGATCATGGGAGCAAAAATATGGTGGAAATGGTTATCCTATCCAGGAACATTATGGGCCAGATTCTGGACAGCAAAGTATGCCAGCAATCTACCTCTGGAGGAGCGCATCAGAATGACAGAATCAAGAAAAGGCTCAACAATATGGAGTTTAGCGATAATGCACAGAGATCTCATCCAAAAACATAGCTTCTGGGAAGTGAAGGACGACAGTACAACACGTTTCTGGACCGATTCCTGGCAGCAATTCCCATGTCTGGCCAATACAATCCAAGAAGTGCCAGCGCATTATATTCACCAACAAGAAATGGTTAATCAATTCTGGAATCCCAATAATGATTCTGATCACAGAACCTGGAGAGTTGCACAAGAAATTATACCGGACAGTTCGGAGGCAGTTCAAAGGTCCCTAGCTAAAGAGCTTCAAAAGAGGAAGATTCTCAAAGAGACAGATCAGGATAAACTGAGGTGGGGATACGAAGAGAAAGGTACATACACAACCAAAGAAGCTTATCATATCATTCTCAAAGACCAGTTAACCAAGGACAAGTTATGGGAGAAAATATGGAGCACCCCCATATGGCCAAAGATCTCCACCTTCCTTTGGCTCCTGTCTCACAACAGGATTCTCACCTGGGATAATCTCAGGAAAAGAAAATTTGCAGGCCCCTCAATATGTCTCAATTTCAAAATGGAGGAGGAATCGGTTGTTCATCTTATGCAATTATGTACTTTTAGCAGAAGAATATGGGAGAAAGTCTCATTTCGCTGCCAAAAGGAAGGCCGTGTGATAGGAGACTTAAAAAACACCTTATGCAATTGGCCTCAGAAGCCCTATCAAAGCAACATTCTCAACACGCTCTGGCAAATAATCCCGGGAATCGTAATGTGGAACCTATGGAAAGAGCGAAATCGTAGAATCTTCAAAAATCAGTCAATGGATGGGCAACAAGTACGGATGATCATAATCAAGAATGTTCAGGAAACACTATCCACTAAATGTTGGTCCCAGGAGGATTTTCTGCCCAATAATAAGGAGCAAGCGATTTGGAATAATTGGAAAATCCATTTACAATATTCCAACTTTCTTCCAGGCAACTCTATTAGACAGCAGGATATCCCAATAATTTGGTCCCCTCTGCCCATAAATACGTACATGCTCAACTTTGATGGGGCTTCAAAAGGAAATCCTGGAACCACAGGATATGGAGGAGTAGTAAGAAATCATCAGGGACAAGTGCTCAAAGTCTTCTTTGGCTCCATAGGATGGAATACAAACAATGTGGCTGAACTGGAAGGACTCTGGAGAGGACTTAACATCGCTCAAAAGGAGGGACACACTCCCTTGATAGTTGAAGGGGATTCCCAAATCATAATCAATATGGCGACCAAGATTCAACAAGGAACAGAGTCTCAGAAAGTCAGTAGGAGCTGGAGAATGGTAACCAGGCTTGAGCTTCTTCAATTATGGCTAAGGGACAACAAAGCAATAACTTTCAAACACATCAGGCGCGAAGGGAATAAACTGGCAGATTTCTTGGCTAATTTAGGAGTGGATAGGGGGAGGGACCATTTTGAAGGATTACTTCAGGGTAATGTCTCGGAGACAGAATGGTCCACCTTTCAGGAGATACTAAGGAATGATACTCAGATGAAGGCTCAAGATCACCCGAATGCGGGTGTCATTCCTTGCATTTAAGCTCCATGTGTCACCCACGCGCAGCGTACAGGAAGCCATGCCTCAGACAGGTGGTGTTAACGGGTTCTGGGCTGGCCTCTACCCCAAGAGCATTTACGGGTCTTAATTACCCATCAATGCGATCGAGTTCCCAAGGAAACGAAGCTCGATATCTCAGGATGGCGAAAACATTCCTTCTATTCTGTTTGCAGTTCGGCTCAGGCATTGTGAGGTGCGAAGTTCAGTCCAGTGTTGAGGAGGGAGGCTCTGAGGGCAGCAAGCCCACCCTCGAGCGCATCCCCTGTCCAATTCTTGTTGTTCGCTCACAGTATTCAGGGGAGAATTTGAGGTTGGCTGTTGGGCTGCATGGGCATCGGGGAAACCTCTTGAATAAGACGCTCTCCACCGGAAATTCTACAGGAGGACGTGGGAATCCGATTCCTCGGCACATTCCTCAGGAAGCAGTTGATTATTTGGTGTTTACTATGGCCCCCTGAACTCGTGCTACTCCTCGCCATGGGCGCAATTCAGGGCAGCGGGGAGGCACAGGAGGTAGGGGACAATCCAGCCCACGGCGCATCTCTCCCTTGGCCTATGCATCGCCTCCCTCTTTCGACTCAGAGTACTCTGGTTCAGACATCAGCAATTCGGTTCAAACAGCGAATCTTCAGTACCGTCGCAGGATGAATAAGCCCATTGTAAAGGCCCTGATCACTGTCATTTTTTCCGAGGAAGATGATGAGGAAGGAAGCTGGAAGGCCGAGACAGAGGAAAAGACGCCTCCCTCCTCGGATAATTCTACAAAGATTAAGGACCCGGCTGACAGTTCTTATATCCCTGAGTTACAGAGCAGGCTCGAAGAAGAGAGTACCCTTGGGTACTCGGCGGAGCAGGCTGAAGCCTTAAAGGAAATTGGCAGCCTGAAAGGCAAAGAGCCCATGGAAACTTCTCAGAATCCAACAGATGCTCAAATGGAAGTTCACGGCAGTAAGCCTTCCTCACCTCAGAGCAAGGGGAGGGTTGAGGAGACGAAAGACTCCTTCGACTACACCCTGTATCTAAAACTGCCACCTGGTATTGAACGTATCGAAGACATTCCAGATGGGATGGAGGTTACTTGGGAACGCGATCCGGAACGTGCAGCAGAGGACCGAAAGAAGCGCGAACTGGAACGTGAAGCAGAGGACCAGAAGAAGTAGCCAAAGTAATGGAAGGAGCGCTAAGGGTGAGCATTTGGTTCCAGGCGCAAGATGTTTTTTCTTTTTTGGTTCAGCTACATTTCGAGGAGGGCAGCAATCGACGACATGGTGCATGCAGTCCCTGTTTTTTTGTAACTTGTCTTTTATCCCTGGATAATTTTGGGTTACTATGCCTGATAATGTTGTTGTAAAAACTCTTTCTGCGGATGTTTTTTTGTCCTCTAGCATGTATAAGCAGAGGAATGAGATTGACATGGAAAGCTTTGACAGAGAGTTGAACATACGTTCTCAGAGGTTAAAACCTCTTGTAAATACTTTTTTTGTTTCTTTAATATAAATAGTTTAGTCTTTGCCCAGCAAAAAAAATAATAAAAAAATTGAATCTGCATGTTTTATTAATTTAGCTAAAAACATTATAGAACATTAATAATCTCACTCTTACTACTTTTTGTCATTATTAATTTTACAATGTTGTAAAAATATTTCACTTCAGCTATCAACCATAAATAAAATATTTTGATACATATATATTAAGTAAAATAACTTTGTATCAACTTTTAAAATAGATAAAACAATTAAATGTGAAAAAAATATTATAATTTTTTTGGTTGTGAAATATGTGTAATTCTTTTTGTCCTCAAGTTTTTAGTGGTTAAATGTCTTTTTCAGATAATAATAAATTTATAATTTTAATTTTAATTGAAATATAAATATATATACATAATTGTTAATTTAATTAATAATATGGAAAACATCAATAATACTAAAATCATTATAGTTTTTATAGCTTGGTTTATTATATATATTACAATAAAGTGTAAGGAAAAATGCCAAAATATGTCACTTTAAATAATACAATTAAAAAAACGTACCTAAACATATATATTAAGAAATATAATTTAATATTAATTTAGAAAAATAAAATAATTAAAACTGAAAAAAAACTATTATATTCCCTTGATATATATCTCAGTACAAGGTATATCACAACATTTTGAGCTTACTGATTTGAATATTTTTACATTTACATAACAGCACACAGTATCTGCACAATGGAGCTATGTCTCCAACATTTTGCATCTATAGCCACAATAGGCCACGAATTTTCCATGACCTTAGAACACTGTTTGTGTACAACCAAAATAAAACTAAATGCCATCAAACCATTAGATAAAAAGTGTTATAATACAATGAGGCAACAAAATATCCAGAATTATGTTGCCAACGGAAGCTTTAGCCTGTAACGCTGAAAGATTTGCGATACCATGGCTTAATGGGCTGTCAAAAAAGCGGTGATTCCTGTAGGGTTGTAAACATTTATGCTCTCTGCTCTGTGAAGCTGTATTAAGAAGCTGAAATTTAGATCATAAATTCTATGGGCATGGAGCATTTCTGAGATAAGGCTATTATCAGGTTTTTCATATATTCTGTATTTAAATATAATAGTTAAATCTCTTTTATAGGTCATGTTTGCAATTTTATTGTATTCTTTGCACGCAGGTTGGATTTTTTGTTTTTTTATTATGAGTTTTTATGTTATTAATTTCGGGACATTTAAATGTGAATGACTTGTCAACTAACTAATTAATGATATATTTGGAATCATCACAAACTAACCCATAATACATTTGGAATCACTAAAATGTAAAGTTCCAAAGTGCCCAAACAACCACTTAAGATCACTTCAATTTTGGTGCTTATCCCTAATCTAATACTTTCTTTACAAGAATTGCCTTGGGCTGCACCATAAAAAAAAAAAAAACTTATAGAAAAATCTTAAAAAAGAATCTAGAAATAGAACACCTCTCCACATTATAGTGTTCCACAGAGAGATATTCCCGAGAGAAATTATTTGGGATGCTTAGAAAGTAATGACAATATTTTCATTTCTGAAAATGACTTACTCTGTTTTATTTTGGTCTTGATATTTTTTTAACTGATTTTTCAATTCTCCCATGTTAAAATAAATTTACATGCAAAGATATTTAATCCATTTCAATTCTCAGTAAATTAATAATTAGAATGGATGTATACAAATATATTTCTAGTTAGATATTTTTGTAAAAAACTAATTTGTTTGATCACTTTTCAATATCTAAATTTATATCTTTTAAAATAGAATTTAAATAATTCTCTCATACTAAAACAAATTTCCATGCAAAAATATTTGATCCTTTCCAATTCTTAGTAAATTAATAATTACAATGGATATATACAAATATATTTCTGGTTGATATTTTTATAAATAACTAATTTGTTTGATCACTTTTTAATATTTAAACTTATACCTTTGAAAATACAATTTAACTTGTATTTTAAAATACCATTTAAAGAACTTTACCATTTGAGATATTTCAAAGTCTTCTACTCTTGTAACCACCTACATAATGTGAGACATTGATGAGGTGTAACGATGAGGTCAAATCATGCCAAAGGTAACACTATATCAACATATCACTATCTCTATGTGATATAATGGATTTCTATTTCTTCGATTTACTATTTTGATAAATTATGAATAACTATTTGTTAAATTCTCATGGAAATTTTGATAGCCCCTTGGTTTTTTGCATTAGAGTTGTGGTTTTATTTTTGATTAATAATTATTTTTTTTATTTCTTGATCTTGGTTTTTAATACGATTTTACTATAACTTTAACTTTAATCGTTATCTTCTTAACTAATAATTATATTCTTTTTATATCTTATTTTCTAAAACATTGAAATTGCTTCGGCACTCTATTGAAAAAATTAACGATTTTGTAAGGGAAACATTTCTTAACGTTTTGAAAATTTTTCTTGCTCTCTTAACAAAATTCTCTTTCCATTTTAATGCTTTTAAAGGAATTATGAAACAAACCAATAATCATTGAATTTTATCACTCCTATTTCGCAGAGATAATTCTCACTATATTGAATTTTTTTCTTTCTAAAAATATTTTGTTGGATAAAGCTAATAAAAGAAACATTTAGAAAGACCTTTGTCGACGCGTTTCGAACCAACTAGTGCAAGTTAAATAGTCTGAGGAGAGACTCCAATTAAACAAGATAAACGGCTAACAAGATAGAGACTCCAATTAAACAAGATAAACGGCTAACAAGATAAACGGCTAATTTTTTACTTGAGGCCCAGGTCAAATTTTCATAAATTAATTAATATTATTATTATTCTTACAATTATTATTATTATTAATATTTGTTATTATATTTATAGAACCAAGATAAATTAAGTAAGAATAAATTAATGGTTAGTTTCTATTTT
>APFE030685081.1:193920-211160 GCA_000404065.3 Pinus taeda | reverse complement strand
GGAAAAGGACCCAAAGATCAAGGAGTAAAAGGAAGAAAGGAGGCGGGGGAGGGGAAGAAACACTAAAAAGAAAGGGCAGGGATCCAACATCTACTAATCTTCCAGCTGTCATCTATCTTGAGATTGTTGATGCTAGAGTTACTCAGTTCCATTATCGTAAATTTAAGGAAACTATTGAAATTGAAAAAAACATTATATCCTTAAAATATGATGACCAAATAATTTCCACTGTTGTTTGTTTTCTATCTGAACATTATATTCCAGTTTAAATGTTTCCTTATTATTTTTCCATATAACTAAGTCCTTTTGCTTTCCTTATTATTTTTCCATATAACTAAGTCCTTTTGCTTTAAAACTTTTCAATCATTAGAATGTAAAATTCTTGTAAACTTTTTACTCTCTTTAACTTTATCAACTCAATTTTAAATCCTCTATCGATTTTCAACCTGAAGCCAATCATTTCTTTTATCAATTGACGCTACTTTCACCGATAAATGAATGAAATCCCTCAGAGATAAAGTTCGTTTACAAAATCTTCAATAACCCCTAATTCCCTTATGGCTTATTCACTCTTCCGAACATTCTGGCAGATCGTCTTTCCGACCAGAGATTTCTATATAATAAATTTTCCTATCCGCTTGCCCATTCCTATTTGAATCATTGCCAGGTCTTCTATTTTTCATCGGGTATTTAGTTTCTATTACCCTTCGATAATCTTTTATCAGATACTGAACTCCACAGAGTATAAAAGGAAATAGCTAACCATATCTATGTTTTAGAATTTTAAAAACAAGATATTCAGAGGAATAGATCAATGAATAACTACCTCTGATTAGTCGCGCGTGGATGTAATTGAGAACAGAAACAAAAATAGAAGCTATATATATTATTGCCTTCTATTCTGAACGTACTTTAAAAATAAATTATTGAGCCGAATAGATCAATGATAACTATGTCCGATTACTCGCGCGTGGATGTAATTGAGAACAGAACCAAAAATAGAAGCTGTATATATTATTGCCTTCTATTCTGAAGCGCAAACCATCACGACATTGTTTTCTGCAAGTCAAGTTAATCTTTCAAAATACAGATGGAATCAGTTTGTTAAACGTATTTCACGGTATTTTAAATGTCATACAAAGTACAGAGAAAATACCTCATATTGAAATCAAATTACAATCAGGTAAATTCCTTGTTGGATCTCTCATGGGAAATACAGCTGCTGGATTAGGACCGACACTCATTTTAAAGAAGTTTGGGCTACGCAGGCAGACCTATTGAAACCCTAATCTGAAGCAATAGATTTGAAGGTTAGAAGAACCAACAAATATTCTTAATAAAACTAAAACAGATTTGACAGAGACTAATGAAATAGGAACGATTGCGTAGTTAAATAATTACCAGCCAAGCATATTTCGGGATTGCAGTTTGATATCTCCCGCCCGGCGCAACAAGCCGTTTTTCATGATATAGATGATAATTCTCATCTTCTTCAGATGGGTAAGCAGAGACGGATTGTTGTCAGCGCCGGCCGTTAAAACCCAAAGAAGATGAGAAACTTATCACCTATAACATTCTAAAAGGCCACCCATAATGCCCACTCATTCGGATATCCAGAGTCACCTCAGGCATGGAATATATTGCAGGTAAAGGTTCGAGACGATCAGTGTTCCATCTTAATCAACTATGTCAACGTCCATCTACCAACCCTTGCGCACTAAAATATTGGTTGTTCTCGTTACTTTCTTAACGCATTTTATTCGTCGTGGACCCTAAGGACATATGCTCTGATATATGTGGAACCCTAACCACATCATAGTCGTAATCATGACATGAGCACAATTTATCAGGATCTTCCATGGCACATCTATAAGGTAATTTTAAAAATGCATTTGAAATGCAATTACCTTTTTAACCATATATTTAAATGATACCTAAATATAGAATTTAATTCATAATAATCATTAAATCATTTATTTTATTTTACATTTCATGTTAAGATTTATAATTATGAAGATACAACTTTGTAATGGAAAATGTTATTATAAATGGGTTTTGTTATAATATCTCTGTTTAATATCACTATTTATCAATACTATATGTCCTAAAAATCCTAATTATTCTTTTTATAAGACACTTTTTTATATGATATTAACTTGACAGAAAAGTAACTAATTTAAAAACAAATTATCAAAAATATATTAAAATAGTTTATAGTAGTTCAATACTTATCATCCACCTAATAATGATAGATAATTGAATTAAAATATTCCAAACTCTATTTCAAAGAAACATAATATCCTTACCATTAATATAAATAGCATAAAAACTTTCAAGAATATGACAAATTTACTACCAATAATTTATAAATGCATATGTAATGTAACCACTAACATAGTTATATAATTAAATGATAGGTAGACGACTATCATTAAATTAATTATTTTTTCACATATATATATATTTCTAAGATTTAAAAAATCATAAAAAACAACTAAGTTATAACTTTAGTTTGATTAATAATTAAAATAATTATATATAAGTTAAATATATATACATTTTAGAAAAATATGTAACAATATTTTTAAGTATGGATGTTCACTCTCACTTTATAATGGAGAATGTTAATATGTAAGTAAACTTTGTTAGAACACATTGTGCTAATACCATGAGTTATCCATACCAGTGCCTAAAAACTATAACTCATTTTGTATGATATTTGTTCAGATATTTTTTTTTAATTAAATTAATTAATTTTATTAAATTGATTAAAAAATATAACTAGTTCAAAAATCAATTTAAGCCTTATATAATTAAAAATAATATATTTAAAATATTTCATCATACTAAACCTTTTATGATCCAAATAATAATAATTATTGATAATTAAATTAAATTAATTTTCAAAACCTTATTTTAAAATAAACAAATACTATGTATGTATATAATTAACATAAATAACTTGAAACTTTGTTTTGAATATCAAATTTCTTTATTCAATATCAACCAACAACCATGTTTATTTATAACTTCTAGGTAATCCAATGTGTTTGTTTAAATGGAATTCTATATCAAAAATTATTTATAACTGGGTGACCATTACAAATTTAATTTTCAAATTAAATGTATCCACTTGTTATTTGTAAAATGAAAAAATATTATCAATTTATTTTAGTAAATAAATTTTAAATTTATTATAATTTAAATAAAAAAGTTAAATTTGTAAATAATTATTTTGTTTAATTTTTCAACTTAAATAGAAACAAGTAAAAATAAATAGTTAAATCTCTATATTTATTATAGTAAATTTAAAATTAAGATAAATAATTTGTATATACATAAATATTATATTAATGTTAAAAAGAACTATACTAAAATTAAATAACATATAACTCATTTATTTTAATTATTAAAAATATTTTTTTAAACAATTTTATATATAAAAAAGTATATTAAAATATTTTACTATAGTAGATACTGAAGTACATTATTTTCCTTTTATTCTCTAAGGACTACACTCAATGGCTAGACTGTAAGTTAATGCAATAAAGCTCATCATGTTATTTGTGAATAAAAATGATTCCTCGACCTAGGATAAACTCAATTGCACAAATTTATAGTTTTTTAAATGTAAAATGGAGATTAAAATATTTCTTCTAAAGTACTTAGGTCAATTGCATGTTAATTACATAGTTGTTAGCGGTTGTTGTGTCATTGAAGGTATCTTTCTTACATTGGAATGATATTATTCCGTATATATGTCTTATGATTGATATCATTTTCATCATAATGGGTTTTCATTTCATGAACTTCTAAGAGATATTAAAAGATACAACTAATTTCACTTTCCAAAATCTTTTTGTTGTACATAAAAAACTATTTTTCTTAAAAATCCCGTTGTATGCTGTAATACTTAAAAAACCATGAAATCATATATCTGATTCTAAATACCTATAACAAATAAATTTTATTTTCCCCATTCCAAAACCTTCTATAATGAACCATATAAATCGCTTGTGATCATTAAACCTTATCAAAAATAAATGTGATAATAATAAAATATGTTCCACTTAGTATTACAGTGCATGTCACGTCACATGCAAATCAATATATTATTTATTTAACAGAGAATTCAAGGAAAAAACAATATAAAAAAGTTGGATCAACAAATTGATAATATAACCATAATGACCTGAAGTTTCCTCTGTGATGGGTCATGTAGGGTTCTCGAGAATACTTTTAGGTTTCTATGAGGGGATAGGATTGATGTGATATCGCTTCCCTTCAACCTCTCAAATACAGTCTCTAAGATGCTGAAAACGATATTCAATTGGTGGATTGCTTTAATGATATGCAATCGGAAGATGGGATTATTGTCCCTCAGTCACGCGTTTTTTATGCAGCCCCACGTCGATGCAGCCCCACGTTCCTCAGCAGGGTCGATTATATGCGGGTGAGTCGACGTGGCCCACTATACTTAATATTCGATTTATGAATTTGGCTTTTGAGGAGTCATTGGCAGTAAACAGTTGTCCCTGTTTGAGTGCCTCCCATATGAATTCTATGGGAGTAAATCCTAATATGAATATTGCTCATAACTCTCGTTCGTCGATACTTGATCCTAATCACTTATTCAATATGTCCATGTCTGACTCCTCATGCCATGCTGGGTGTTTCATCCGATCTCTCGTAAATCTCGTATCTTTTTGGGTTTGGGTTTTGTCTCGGGTATTTGGCCTCTTTAACGTAAAATAAAAATAAACATAAAATGTGAACAGAATTGAAAAGAAGAAGATGTAGCTCATAGGTGAGGCCTACACGTGGATACTACACTCAAAACAAAGAGATCACTTTCATACACTTTATTATTTATCAATGAAAGATTACATCATTAAATACAACTTTAAAAATGAGGAAGTTGCAACCAAACTCCTAAACTCTAGGAACAAATACTAAACTAAGGAGATACGTTACAACTATGTAACCATTTCTCCATTAATACAAAATAATATTAATTATTTTCAACTCCCCCCTTAATGGAGAAAGGGTTGTCCTAGACTCCCAACATCCCTCTAAACAATTCAAACTTCACACATGCAAGAGTCTTTGTAAAAATATCAGCGATATTGTCACAAGTTTTACAATATTCAACAATAATTTCTTTTGACTGTAGTTTCTCTCTCTCTGATAAAATGGAACTGAGTGTCTATATGTTTGGTGTTTTTATGAAACACTCAATTGTATGCCAATTTAATTGTACTCTGTTGTCGCTTTTGATGGATGTGGAATTCTTGTGTTCTTTTCTTGCATCATTGAGAAGCCTTCTCAACCAGATCACTTCACATATTGATGCACACAATGCTTGATACTGAGCTTCACACGAAGATAAGGCTACAATACTCTACTTCTTGTTGCTCGATGCTATGACCCCGGATCCTACGCTGAATGCGTGACCTGTGATGGACCTTCAATCATCCAAGTTACCTGCCCAGTCTGAATCTGAAAACCCTACTAGAATAACATTAGATGCGTGAGTGTATAAAATGCCATAGTTAACACTACCACAAAAATTCCTCAACACGCTTTTTGCTGCCACCTAGTGACTTTCAAGTGGTTTTGACATGAATTGGCTCAACACTAACAGAGTATGCCAAGTCGGGTCTGGTTGTTGTAAGATATATCTAGCTGCCAACTAGCTGTCTTTACATTGTAGCATCAATCTCTTTAGTGCCAACGTCACTGCACAACTTCAGATTCTGCTGCAAAGGTGTCGTTGCTGATCTACACTGATCCATACCAAACTTTTCCAACAAATTTTTGGCATACTTCCCTTGGGTAAGAAAAGTTTGCCTAGTGTCTCTCCATACTTGTAGTCCTAGATAGTAATGAAGGCTTCCGAGATCTTTCATCTCAAAAACTTCTGCCATAAGCCTCTTGATTCTTCTGATTAAATCATCTGCATCTCCTGTTATAATCATGTCATCTACATACAGAGAAATTAGAATAATCTGCCCCTGATTATTGTACTTGGTATACAAATTCGGGTCATTTAAAATTCTATGAAAGCCATATTCTAAAAAGAAAGAATCAACATTTTCATACCAAGACCTGGGTGCTTGCTTTAAACCATATAAAGCATTTTCAATATGCAAACAAGATGTTCCTACCCCTGCTTTACAAACCCTTTTGGCTGTACTAAGTAAATTTCCTCATTTAAATCACCATTTAAAAATGCAGATTTGACATCAAGCTGGTGTAGCTCCCAATTACATTTAGTAGATAAAGCAATAAGCATTCTGATTGTATTTAACTTTGCTACAGGTGCAAAAGTATCATCAAAGTCTATACCTTTCTGTTGTGAATATCCTTTTGCAACCACCCTAGCTTTTAATTTCTTTATACTTCCATCTGCGTTCATTTTTGGTTTAAACAACCATTTACATCCTGTGGGTGTTTTATTCTTAGGCAGCTAAACTAAATCCCAAGTGTCATTTATAAGAATAGATTCTATCTCTTCATTCGTTGCAACGCTCCACTCCTTAAATTGACTAGCTTCTTTGTAATTAGTGGGCTCTACAATGTTCAAAACATTTGACATCAAAGCATAGTCTCTCAATTTTAATGGTTTTTGAGTCCTCCTACCTGATCTCCTTAGTAGGGGACTTACCTCAAATTTGTTTTCTTCAGCTTTAAATGGGCTTGCCTTATCACCTTTTTCCTATTCTTCTTTTTGCTCCGCTCCCTTTCATCCTTGTTGCTTTCATCAATCAACAATGGAATGTGTCAATCATCACCAGTGTCATCTTTCCCTTGCTGTACCTGTTCATGAAACACTACATCCTTGCTTGGAAATGTCTTACAAGACTGAGGATTGAATAATTTATATGCTTTAAATTTTGTGCCATAACCAACAAAGATGCATCTAACTGCTTTAGGGTCTAATTTTTTCCTATCAGCTTTGGGTATACAGGCAAATGATTTTGACCCAAATACTCTTATATGGTTTACTACTGGTTTGAATCCATATAGAGCTTCAAAAGGAGTTTTGAAGCCAAGATACCTGGTAGGACTACTATTCTTCAAATATACAACAGTATTAATAACCTCTGCCCAAAAACTATTAGACAGACCCTTACCTTGTAACATGCTCCTTGCGCACTCCACTAAGGTTATGTTTTTGCGCTCTGTAACTCTATTCTATTGTGGTGTGTGTGGCACTGTAAACTACTGAACAATCCCATGAGATTTGCAGAATTTCATGAATTCCCCTAGCTTGTATTCTCCCCCTTGATTAGATCGGAGAATTTTTATACTCTTACCAGACTATTTTTTCACCAAGTTTTTAAATTCTATAAAGCACTAGAAAGTCTAACTTTTCTTACTCAGAAAATAAACCCATGAATATCTAGTGCAGTCATCAGTAAATAACAGAAAATAATATGCTCCTCCTAGCGACCTTGTCTACATAGGTCTGCATATACCAGTGTGCACTAGTTCTAAAATATATGTTTCCTTCCTCCTATCATGCACAGGAAACTATTCTCTATGCATTTTAATTAAGGCACAACCATCACAACTCAACTGAATATTACGAAAGATAGGTAGCCCCTCCACCATACCTTTCTTCTGCAATAACATGAGGTCCTACAAATTCAAGTGATCGAACCTCTGATGACAGAGTTGTTCGGTTGTCGATCCTCCTACAACCATGGCTCGCTTTGGTATACTCTTTGCATCTAGTGTGTATAGGCTTCCAGCTCGCATGCCTGTTGCAACTGTTTCATTCCTGCAATCCTTTATCACACAATGAGTCTTGAAGAACTCGACTTGCATATCTTGATTAGCCATCATGGACACAAATATCATATTTTTCTTAATTCCACGTACATAAAAAATATTTTTAAGGTGACTAATTTTTCCATTTGGTAACTTGACTGGAATCACCCCATAACCTTTAATCTCGTATCCACTATCATCTCTTAAATAATTTTTTGATCCGTATGTACTTTCTTCAAGACTATAAAAAAACTCCTTTATACCTGTCATGTGAGAGGATGCTCTGGAATCGACATACCAGATATCATCCTCATTAGATGCTGAAAGGGCACAGTCGACTGTGAATAGTCGAAATTCATGACTGAAATCTTTATCTTCTTCTTCAACAAAGTATCCTCTGTGCTTTGCACTTGAATGCTTCCTCTTTGCATCAAGAGCCTACTTCTTAAAGCATACATTCTGTATATGACCCTTCTTTCCACAATAATAACATTTCTTTACAGAATTATTTGAAAGCATACCTTTATGTGTATTCTTCTATGATGTTCCTCCTTTCTGAGGTGATTGCTGTTGTGGCTACTTTCCTTTGAATGATCGTTGTTTCACCATCAGTGCAAGATCATCATTCGGGAGGTTCAAGTTCTGCCACCGCTCCTCCTCTTGCAGCAAGATCCCTATCAGATCTTCAAATGTGGGCGCTTTCTCCCTTGCTGCCAATCCAGTAATGAACATTTGAAATTCATCACGCATCCCGCGCAATGTGATTGAGACGAGATCAAAGTCAGACACCACCTCTCCGATGTCCCCCAATCCGTCTTTCACATCTTTAATTCGCACAACAAATGCAACAACATTCTCCCTTTCGTCCATCCTCATTGAAAATAACTTGCTTTTAAGAGCCATAATTCGACTTGTGTTCTGGATCTGATACAGATTTTTGATGGTCGTCAAGATCTCCGCGGACGTTTTACAGTCTCTAATGTGTGGGATAATACTTTCCTTCACAGACATCTTCAGCAAAACTTTCACTTTGTTTTCTCGTTTATCCCATTCCTTCTCTTCTGTCCATGCGTTCTGCCTCAGCTCATCCCCTATAACTATGGACCAAGCATTTGCACCCTCAAGCAAGGTCTAAATCTTAAACTTCCAATTCGTGAAGTTAGATCCATCGAGTTTGCCAGACTCGTGAAGATAAGATTCCATCGTATTACTCATTCTAGTCAGATCTACAAAATGAATCTACCCAACAATAAAAGAATACGATACCAATCAAATCGATCTGTCACTTTTCTACCACTGATCTACAATATATGACAAATTTGCAAAATCAATCCCGCTGCGTTGAGCAAATTCGTCATTTTTCAATATAGCCGAAAAATTGATTTGATCAAAATTGATCTGATGTGCCTGTCCCGGATAGATCCACAACTTCTCCGATATGCACCCCTCGCAAATCATCAAACGAAGATGAGGCTTCCCGCAGATCCCCTTGAAAGTGAGTTGGCACTCTCCCAAGCGAAAAACCCGCGCCAAGATGAAATCGGTGCGAGGCAAAATTACTCGCGTGATTTTCCTGTAAAATTCCACGCCAATATGGTATTTTGGCACGGTGGCGTGACTAATTACCAAATAGATGCACCAATTGCTGCTCCTGGTGCGACTGTCAGCGCACAAAACGCGCCAACCCCCTTCTACTTAGAAAATTAAAAAAACATCCGAGTCCGAGCGAGGTGTTCTGTAGTCGACCTGCTCAATTGAGCACAAAGCTCTTGTGTAAACGTGGCCACTGAGGCACCTCAAGCCACACAGGAAGTTCTACCACACAGGCAAGCTAGCCACAAAAGCACTTTAGCGACAAAGGTGATAAAAGATCAGCCTCACTCAATCTGAGCTATGATACCAAGATAAAATGTGAACATAATTGAAAAAAAGGAGATGTAGCTCACAGGTGAGACCTACACCTAGAGACTACACTCAAAATAGAGAGATCACTCTCGTACACTCTATTACTCATCAATGAAAGATTACATCATTAAATACAAATTTAGAAATCAGGAAGTTGCAACCAAACTCCTAAACTCTAGGAAAAAATCTTAAACTAAGGAGATACATTACAACTATGTAACCATTTCTCGATTAATACAAAATAATATTAATTATTTTCAACTAATAACAATATGTTCGTGCAGCTTTGGTGCTTCACCGGTGGATAGTATTTACAGTTGGATCAAATTCTAAATTTTCTACAAAAACCACTTGTTGTTAAGTTTCTTTGATACAAAATTAATTTCACACTAGCTTGTCAAGTGGATTCAATCTTAGTGGGGCACTATCTTGCGTTATCTACGCAAAATTCCAGTGGTTGGTTCGGTTTTTTGCTTCGGTTTTAGGAGGATTCACAATATATTCTATTTTAGATATGGTTTATTGACCACAACATGGTTTGATGATCCGTCTATGTTAGATCCATGTATTCCAACATGGGTCAAATCTGCCAATCTCCCATTAGTGTTTTCAAATGAGGCAAACTTCTAAGTAGGTGAAAATATTATTAGTAAGTAAATTCATGGATATTTGGGATTGAGGGAAATTAAACTTAATTGTATAGAATTCATCTTAGTGGAGATCAATGCTCAACCAAGTATTCATGAATCATGAGTGTATACATACTATCAATGAGAGCCACTCTTTTGCCCTATCATGGGCTTACGTCAGTGTTCCATTCATGTGCTATTGATGTTATATTATCAACCATGTGATGGAAAATTTATCTCTTCCTACTCCTAAGCATAAGGTATTATTTTAAAGCTCTAGTGATGGGGTGATGGTAATATTCTTGTTGTTAATACCATAACAAGGTTTCGCAATGGAATTCCTTGAATTCTAATTGGAAGTGAGGGTCCAACTAGTCAAGAGGATCAAATAATTAATAATAATGGATTCGGTTTAGCATAAAATTTCTCTTTGAAGTGAATATAATGGGATTTGGAAATTAGAGGCTTATCTATCCCTCTTGCTTTGGAGAGACCACATCTAGCACTAGAAATCACTAAGAAGTAGGAGGTGCTTGTTGATATGGACATGCCAACTTCTATGTGCGACGCATTAAAAGGAAAACAGACTTGACTTATTGCACTAAATCTTTTCTAGGTAAATATTCTTCCCTTTCTCATAATGTTCATAAATTGGTGATAATGGAATTCCCTCAACCCATAGCTCTCCACAAACTTAGTGCAGGTTAATGGGTGAAGATTAGACTTCGTATTTAAAATTCCTTGCAAATGAAGGGTAATGGGTGAAGATTAGACTCTGTATTTCAAAAGCCATGCAGATCTCTATCCCTCGCTCCTCTCACTCCACATTTTATTATAGTGAGGATGCATATCTTCTTACAGTTAAAACTATTGAAGACCAGTTTCGGGGACTAATAGGTGCCCGAATTGGCATATTTTTACAACCCATGTAGTACTCTTTTGAACACATTTTCCATTTTTATGACATTTCTTCACTTTATTTTTTCTGCAAGAGTGCATTTTTATCAAGTTACAATTATCTTTGGTTATTCCATGATAATGTTTATTCTGATGTACTTAGGGAAGAGTTTACCTCTTTGTGGTAACTTAGGGAAAATCATGAAAGCACTCCATGTAGGTTGTGTATGTGTTGTTGTTGCAATACATTGATTGTTGCTACAACATATTTTTGTTAGAGTACCACCCTCATATCACTATAACACAAGTCCTACAACATCTATGGACTACTACAACTCCCTCTATCCACAAGTACAATTTTTTTTTGACCTTGTTGCTACATTGTGATGTTGCAACTCACTCACCACTATAATCCCATTGTCGCAATACATCCTAAAACTGATCTTCAAACACATTTTACAACACACTCATATTGTGCTACAACTTTCCTAAAACAGAAAGTTGCAACTCTCCTAAGACTAATGTAGAAACGTACCTTAGTGTTAATGATGCAGATGGTATAAGATAAAGTGAAGAGCCCATCATTTTTGCCACTTTTTGTAGGGAATTGTTAGTGGTATAATTTTCATTGTTCTCCTTGAATTAGCTAGCATATTTCTACAATAATATGTGTGATAAGATTATTTTGAGTTTACCTTTTCAATAGTTTGTTTTAGGAATGTTGTCCTTTTTATTTTTTCATTCCTAGATTTAAAATTAAATAGGGTTGAACTATTAGTTCTACTAAAAGAACCCATAAAACTAAAAGCGTAGGTAAACCTAAAGAGGATAAGGGGCACAATTAGCTAAACTATTTAACTTCAATAATAATTTTTCTTTCCAAGAGGAAACCCAAATTCCTTTTTAGAAACATGAAATTATATAAGCTTCATCCACTGCATAGAAAAATAATTGTTTCCCAAAGATTTAGTAATTTAGTAGTTCCATGGCAAAGAACTATTTTTTCTTCATTCTCCTGGAGCACCTTCAGAGGAGGACAAAAAAGTATAGAGAAGAGATGGGACATGGAGTTAAGAAGGAAACATCCACCGTCCTATTCAAGAATCAAATGAGGAAATGAAAATGAATAATATTCCTAAATTAGCTCTACCAAACATTCTTGGTCTATCGATGGATGACATTGACACTGGAAGATAAGGCTAGATCACATCCTTCTCAGGGAGAGCTAATGCTTTTTGGCTTCTTTGTTTGACATTGCTTCGAGAAGGAAGCACATATGAGCCAAGATCATAGATGGAAGTATTATTTCGAGTCTTGATAGTGAATTGAAACCATGAGCTTATCATCCTAGGTTGGAACAAGTTGATAGAATCTCGTCTCCCATTTTCCTACCCATGTTGCCATCCCTTCCTATTCCCTATTCAAGAATCAGATGAGGAAATGAAAATGAAGAATATTCCTCAGTCATCTCTACCAAACATTCTTGTTCTATCCAAGGATGAAATTAACACATTCTTCTTTGTATTTAATATACTCTACAAAACCTTCTATTACATGTTGGATTCCGAAAAATTGAAACATTTTCCCAAAGAACTCATGAATGTTGCACTATGTTTGTTCATGAGCCCTCGCAAGGAGAACATCTGCACTTGGATTGGATGAAGCACAAATTGTTAGATAAATACCAACATTATTAAACAAACAAATAAAGGAGGGAGGAATTCTTCAACATGGCATAATATGAAGATGAGAGTGATGAGGTTATGTTGAAAGATTCAACTATAATTTACACAGAGCAAAGAAAATAATTTTGGCACTTGAGACACTATGTGTCTTGTTATTGAGAGGACTCTAACATGATTTCATTGAACTTTTCAACCTAATTGATGGAGGATATGTCTCTATACATTCCCATGATATCATAATTGACCTATGTCAAAGACATTTTAACCATCATTAAAAAGCTAATAGAGGACCTAGGAATGTATTAACAAGAGTTAGAAATGCTTCTAAAGGAAGTATTACAAGAGAATAAGTTGGGAACATGTTACAATATTTTGAAATGATATACTTACCTCATTGAGATCAAAATTTGACACATTGCGCATGAAAAGAGTGAGAGGGGAAGCAAAGTTAGCTTTGCGAAATATATATCCAAAGTATAAAAGGAATACCCCATTGAAGAAATTCCCACTGGAACAAATAGATATTTGCAAAATGTGCATTTAGGACCATGCTACTTACCAACAATTATCTCCTTACCACGATTGAAGGTTTTATACTAGGAAGTTGAGGAACTAGGGAATTTATGTTTTATCTCTTAGAAACGATTATGGTAGTTAAAACCTCATGTGATATTTCAGGATCAATCGTAGTAATTTAATTCATATTGGAATAACCCTTTAACGCAATATTCCTCTACTACATGGTGCTTTCTTACTCAAACATGAATGAATCTTCCTCCTTCGAATCAACTATGGAAATATGGGTGGAGAAATCTAACTTTTCAATTCCCTCAATAGGTAGCATTGTAACAAATCATGCAAATTATCCAATCTCAAAAAATACAACAATCTACATCAACCCATGCTTGACCATAATTTCCTACAAAAGCCATCCCTAACCCCAATAATGAGAAGGAAACACATGTAGACCAAGGTTATGGGAGTACTACATACTCAACTTTCTCTATATATTTCCTGAATTGTTGTGATATGCATGCAATGTTAGGGAATACCTTAACTAAGGAATATCCTCCTATAAATTTTGAATATCTCAATAAGGAAGCTCTAAAAGTGGCACCAAAATAGGTTCAATCTTTTGAGACCTAAATAATAGGCCAAGTTCACCTATAACCTCAGGTTCCTCCTAACCCAAAAATAATAGACCTAAAGAAACTAACTAACCATACTGAATTTGTATTCCTTACTAAGATTAGAATGTGTGTATTCACATATCGTTGGTCCAAGAAATTGATGATGTTCCTAGTTACTCAATACAGAAAAGGGAACTATGTTTAAGGAAACCTAGTAAAAAAAGAAATGATGTTAAAACCATTCACATTATGGGAAAACTATTATACCTTGTGAGAGGGGGTGTTCTGACATTCAAATAATCATACCCTAGGATCCTGGTAGTCAACGTTTGAAACAATTTTAACCTCATTCCTACTGCATTAATTAACCACCATTATTCCATTTATGTCAGGACTTATGATATGGCGGAAGCCTTAGGAGTTATTGTCTTAGGAATACCCCAAAGTGCTAAATCTTACTAACAAATATATTATTAGATGAGAAGGAATATTTGAAGATGTAGTTACCCATTTTGATTCATGGGATTATCTCATTGACTTGATGATCCTATAACCCAAGTATTCTTTGGGAAGGTTATGACTAGATACTATAAGCACTCACATTCTTTCTAGGTTTAGTAAGATGACCATTCCCTAAGGGACATTGTTGAAACAACTCACCCTATATCCTCTTGCCAAGCCCAATATAGATCTTGAAACATTATTTTGGCCTAATGTAGGAGATAGCGATGAAGAGGAACCTTCCAATTAAGTCCTCGCCATAGACCAATATCTAGCCATTAAGATAAAACTGAGGAAAAAGGGATTAATGTTTTTATAATTCCCTCCTTGTCATCTAACCTACATGTTCTCACCCACATCATGAAGCCTAAAGTATGTCTTGCATTGTCACAACATATGTACCAGTAGTAGGACATGAATACTCCTCCTTGAAGGTCGCATGATAAACTTTAGAAAATATAGAGTTCAACCTTAGAAAAACATTGAAAATTTATAAATGGTGAAGAAACAACAAAAATAAATTTTGATCCAAGTCCTACAAATGAAAATCCATGCTTTCTTCTTGGAATACACTAACATGAAGGGAACCCATTATATCATGTGTCCTTACTATATTTATAGTCAGGAATTATCTCGACCCATTGATCAACCTAGGGATGGATCAATATGACACTGAGGGATGTAGTTAAAGAGGAGATGGAGAAATTGAATTATTAGTTAACTTCATCAATCCCCTTTCTAATAGCCAATGGGTCTCCCCTCTTGTCATTGTAAATAAAAATAATGGAAAATGAAGAATGTGTGTTGATTACAGAGAACTTAATGAATATACACATAAGGAACACTTCATTGAATGCATCATGGATACATTAGAAAGGAAGAAGTGCTTTTATTTCCTCAATGAGTTCAACGTATACAACTAAATTGAGATCACTTTGAATGGTCAAGGATAAAAATATATTCACTTATCCTTCAGGAAAATTTTCTTACTATATTATATGATTTGAACTTTGTAATTCTCCAGTAAATCTACAACAAGAAAGTATTGGAATATTCCTAATGTAATTCACAAGTGCATACAAATTTACATGCATTATTTAATTGCATATGATGATATTTTCAACTCTTCTCTAACCAATCGAGGTTTAATATTATTCCCTTGTGCTGAACAATGTTCCTTCTCAAGACGGCAGTGGTTGAGCTAGGGTTCTGAGAACGAAACCCTCGACGACACTCACAGCACAGCGGATCGGGTTCAGGCTCTGCACAAGATTCTCTGCAGCGTGACAGCGCTGAAGGGGATCAGCGAAGGACAATGGTTCCACCTCAGGGGGGAGCGTCAAATCCTTCCCCCTCACGGCACAGCCCCGGACTTGAGGTCATCTTTGGGTCGGTAGATCCAGACATTCTCAACAAAGGGAAGAAGCAATAGGGAAATGACAGTGATCCACCAGAAGAACAAGAGACACGGGCGAATACCGAAAAGGTCACCTCATCTACCTATCGTCCGGTAGCAAAGGTAAGGCTGCGAATAGAACTAATCGGAGATAAGATCGACAACAGGATCCAATTTATGAAGGATCATGCAATCATTGGAAAATTCATAGGATTCTGGCCAAACGAACGGGCCTTAAATGGTTGGATTGCAGCAAAGTGGAAGCCTAAGGGAGATGTCACTCTCCAGCTGGGACCGAAGGGCTTCTTCACCGCTATCTTCTTCTGTCTGGAAGACAAATACCGGATCCTGGGAGGAGGTCCATATTTCTTCAACTCGGAAGGTCTCTACATCAGGGACTGGATGCCCAGATTTAACCCAGACAAGGAAGATCTCACTTGGGCACCTGTCTAGATCAGATTATACTCACTCCTCGATGAATACTGGGAAGAAGACTGTCTAATGAACATAGGAAATGGGGTGGGACAATTCATCCGGGCAGCAGAAGAAACAAAAACCCGTAAGTACATTTCTTATGCAAGAATTTGTGTATTTATTCGACTGAATGAAGTGCTTCCTCAGTCAGTAACCCTTGCCCACTACGAGGAGGAGTGGATCCAGCCTCTTGATTATGAGCATGTGCCTTTCAGGTGCAGGAGATGCCATGCACTAGGGCATCTGTTTAGGGATTTCCCTCTCAATGTCAAAACCAGCTCTCCTGAATCTTCTGATTCCCCATCTCAGGATGGCTTCACAAAAGTCTCAAATAGAAAGCGCTCGCAGAAAAAGCCTCAGAATGGGTCCAAACCCCAGCCTTCCGAACCCCAAAATCCTGCTACCAAGAACAGCTTTGAGTCCCTAGGCGATTTCTCAGATGATCAGCCCCTTGATACTGACAATATCCCAGCACGCCCTTCCTCTTCCGCCCACCCCCCTCCATCCAGCCCCCCACCCAAGTCTAAATCTCCCATTATCATCCCAACCATCCTAAGTAGGCATCAGGAAAACTCAACGGAGATCCTCAAGGAAATGGAGGTGGATGGGAAGTTGACCGCCCCTCAGGATTCAGATACCCATCAAGAGGAAACCAGTCATGTGCAAAATATGGAGGAAGAACCAGAAAGCATAGATCTACATGGCCTGGATATTATTGAACTGGAGCTATGTTGCAAAAAAAAGGCATATGAAAAAATCTCTGAGTCGGATATAGATAAGTTGGAAGTGGTCATCTCCAGAGCGTTCCACCAACACCAGCTGGGCATACAACCTGGCAGCACTTGGG